>PVKA01047569.1:0-14254 GCA_004027165.1 Ctenomys sociabilis | reverse complement strand
TGTAATTCAGGTATAAAAAATAAGGTATGTAAAGAGCTACACTCTATTTACTGATAAGAGACATATGGTATAATAATGCCTGTAAGTATAATATCATGTATGCACCTTCTATGATACCAAAACATTATGAAAACAGTTTGCAATGTATTAATTTATCAAATCTATCCTGTCAAGGTATCTTAAAACTGTCTCATTGATATTTGTACTTCAATAAAACAAAAATTAAAAATAAATAAATAAATTTAAGATAATTGTACTGATACCAAAAAAAAAAAAGAAATAGAGGATAAGGCCTATACACTAGTCTACCTGTTATTATTTTGTCTAATATCCTGCTTAAATTGTTTCTAAGGTCAAGGTAGTCAGTTGGGAACTCTTTTCAGGATGCTAAAGTTTCCTTCTACTCCATTATGAATGATGTCAAAATCAATTTGGAAATGTGGTTGTAAAATTAAAATTTAGAGTTTTAAGAAAAAAAAGAAAAACTTTAATTAAATGAATGCAATTTTTTAATGTATTTGTGAAAAATTTAAAAATCCTCAGAATAATGCAGGATATACAAAACCATATTACTGATTGCTTATAGTAACATAATGTTAGTCTATTTTTTGTTTTACCATCATCAAAACATTGTAAGAAAAAAATAATAAAGCCACTTACTTATAAGGCTAAAATGCCATGAATTTCCAAGGAGAAGTTCTGTTCTCCTCCCAGTTTTTGTTTGCTTTTTTGTTTTATATTTTTTATGTATTTAGTACAGGGTGTACAGGGTTCTCGCTATGTACATTGGACTTGTAGTGATTCTCATTTTCAGCCCCCCAAGTGTTGGGATTACAGGTGCATGCCACTATGCCCAGTCACAATTGCAGTCTCTGCAAGCCCTAGGGACAGGGCCATCACACCACACAGGGGATCGAACCCTGGTGGCTGCGCTCTGCCTAAGCAGGCGCTTTAGTCCCCTGAGCCATCTGGCCAGCCCTCTCCTCACAGGTCTATCAGACACACCTCATGTGCAGGGCTAGCTCACCGCTCATCCTGGGGAACATTTCCCTGGGTACCACAATTGATCATGAGCTGAACCTAACCGAAGGCCTTCTATTAGACCACATTTTCTTTGTGGGAAGGCAAAAGACAAAAGAATGTCCTTTCTGTTGTCATTTTTCCTTCTCTCCTCCACAGCAAAAGGCCAAAGTACAAGTGTGCATTACTAACAAGCTTGTTATGCTTCCCACGAGCCAATTCAGTGGGGAATACATTTTCCTGTAGCATAAATAATCCTTTGTCCCCAACAAAGATCCACAGTAAGAAGCTTCCGAGTCCAGTTTTTAAAAATGCAGCAAAGAAGCTGCCCCTACGAGAATGGAGTTCCTCACCACCAGACAAGAGCTGTAACAGTTGGAACTGCCAGCCCTGAACAAAAGCGAGCCCAAATTATAAGGCGTGTGCACGCCCAGAACAGTGACACATTCACAAAGGCCCCATCGCAGGAATGCTCGGTGGCTGCACTTCTCCAGAAAATTCAGCAAGATCAGTTGTATGAAATAAATGAGGAACTTGTGAACAATATTCAGTTACTTGAACTTCAGCAAAAGTCTTGTGCATATTCTTGAACCATTCTTGTGGAACAGAAAGAACTACCTTTAAATTGACAAAGATGTAAGCATCCAGATTATCTTTTAAAGTGCTTATTCCACTGAGCCATTTGCTTGGCCCCCAACAGTTGTTTTATTGTGTTTTTTTTTTTTGTCAGATGAGTTGTAATGTACCCTCATATACATACCCTCATATATTAAGTACATTATGTGTGTTTCTATTGAAAAACTTATATAGTCAACATAGAAGTCAATCATCAGTTACTCAGTGGTAGCCAGTGCTCACGGTGTTACATTTTCTAACCATTCACTATTCTCTTCCCAAACCATTTAATGACAGGAGTAGCTTCTTGGTTATTCCCAGCCCCTGGTCTGCACCCCGACCACTACTCTTGCTTATCATTTCCTTTATTTTCATCATCTCTGTCTTTCCCTAAACATCTCAGCCTTCATCTTTTCATGTAAATCAACTATACTGAATCCTCAACACTTTATTGTTGGAACTACATCTTAATCATCTTAGTTGGCACTTGGGGAGGGGGGCCTTATTTTTGCTTTTTGTTTTTTTTTCCCACTTTGGAAGTCTCTTTACCAACTGGAGGCGGGGCTGGGAGAAGAATTCCCAATTCAGCTACACACTAACTGCACTGGGATCTCCCTGAGACAAACCAAAAGCATGGGATTCACTTCTAGAGGAAACATCCGACCGTCACGTTCACCGGAAGCTTGCCAGGACTTGGGCCTCACTCCCACATCCTAAGATGTGTCGTTAGTATCACTGTAAATAACACAACAATTAGTTATAGTGAGGCTCTTTTTCATAGTTTGGCTTAGACCACAGGAGAAAAAGCCACCCTGTGGAACCAACCTTCAGTCTCGTGGCTATAGGCTCTGAAGCCAGGAGTAACAGAAAGAACAACCACATTTTCCTTCCTCTTCCACATTGTCACATGATGATGGAGAGAATTCAAAGTGCCCCTGGCTCATTCTGGTACATGCCTGAGTGTAATCAGGAAGAGCAGCAAAAAAGCACAGAAGCAAGCTTGCTCAGGAAAAGCACAGCATGAGTAGCCACTGAGTGAGGCATCCATCCACCACTCAGCCACCAGTACTGGGGAGGCCCATGGCTACAGGGTAAGACAGGGACCAAGCCGAGCAGTGGTGCTGCCAGGCAGGGGAAGGTGAGACTCAGGAGAAAAAGGCTGAGGGGCTCTTTCAATGGGAGCAGAAATATTGTATAGCATAAGTGGTGAGAACGTGGATATTTTTATACAGGACTGTCTGTCCTGTATAAAAACACAACACATTTATAATGTTTCATTTAGAAAGTTTTAAAGAATAACCTTGCTGATTTAAAAAAAATAAGTCTCACATTTAAAATTTTGTACTAAACTGGGCATGGTGATACACACCTGTAATCCTAGCCTTCAGTAGCCTGAGATAGCAATATCCTCAGACAACTTGGACTATATAGAGTAAGTTCAAGACCAACCTGCCCCCCCAAAAAAAACCCACAAAACAATTATGACAGATATTTTCTAGTTGCCTACCAGAGAAAAAAGAAATGCTATATCCATTTCAAACATGTTTCATATGTGAACTAACATAACCTGCCATAAAAACACGAGGGTGGTAGAAGGTATCAGACACATCTGGTACACATCTAATTCATGACCTGGAAGCAGTTAACCTTCCAAGCCTTGATGTTCTCATCTGAAGAATGGAGTATTACCACCTCCCTCACATAGCTGCTATAAAAATTAGATGATACAGATACAGTACCTGGCATACAACTAGCACTTAACAAATAAATTGTTATAATTCTATGACCCACCATAATTACAGTTCATTTAATATGTTTATCAAATTACTAATACTTAGACATCATTAAGTATAATTTACAGAGCTTCTTTTACCAATACAAAAATAAATATCGCTGTAAGTAAAGGTAAAAGTCTTCAAATACCCACATCAGAATCAGAACTCAGGACTTGTACTTAAGATTCTCTCTGCTAAATTGGCCAAGCAATGGCCGTGATTCATCCACATGGCTGACACTGACATAGGATCTACAAAGTGCAATACAGGGTTACAGGATAAACCCTGAGGATACTTGACTAATCTTATCAGATACAAAAGTTACATTTCTTGTTATATAGGTCTTTATCTTGGTCTTAACCATCCAGCAGAAAAGTATAAAAACGAGATATATAAAGTAAAGCCTTATTAATTTGCTGAGCTACAAAGGGCTCAAGTCAACAATTTCTGCAGATAACCCACTACTACTGTGGACTGCTGGACTGCGATGGATTGTTTTGCTGAATTCATCCATTTAGATGCCAATGGAATACCCATCTCTGACAGGACTAAACAAAAAAAGGGGCTACAAAGGAAAGACCATTTTGTATTTGTATATACAGAATAGTTAGGATAGATATACAGCTACTTTCACTTAACTCAATGAGAAGATTTGTATTAATAGTGTTTGGATAAGATATCCTGTCTGCTTTTTGTATTATGGATAACCACTAAAGAGATAACAATGGGCAATGTATTCATTATTGAAACTGTCCTATTAATCAGCTTCCAAACTATCTCATTGATATTTGTTCCTCAATTAAAAAATAAAATTAAATTAAAAAACAAAAAGATTCTCTCTGCTAGAAAGAGGCTTTGGGAATTTACTTCTAACATTGGCCTTTTGCTCCAGGAGCCTCACTACTGGGCTCTTCACTGCCCAAGCTGTATCCCCATCTTCATGTGGGAAACACTCAGCAGCATTACTCCTGCACTCCGCCAGCCCTGGCCCCACAGGTGAGCCAGTGGTGAACAGAACAGTTAGGCCACTGCCCCTGCAAACTGATGCACTGGCAGAGAAGGCTGAACACTGTAGAGCCACAAATGAAGGTGTAAGGTTAAACCACTGCCGCTGATTGGGAAGAAAATGCACACACTCCAAGTGAGAAAGCAGCAGGCACCTACTGCACACTTAAAATGAAGGAAATCATTTTCTAGAAGAAAAGCGCAAGTGTGCAGAATGGTAGGAGTCAGCCAGAGAAGAAAGAACTGTTCTGTACCTTTTTGCAAAGGCTGTGAGCAGGGAAATCACTCGAAACATCACTAGTAGACTGGTATCAGGTCGAGGACATTTGGATACTGCCATTTATAATTAACACAGCATCATCATTATTTACATGAACGGGATTGATACAGATTTTGCCTCATCCACAGTCCAACACAAAAAGTACAATGATTATGGTTCAAGGGAGTAGCAAGAGCAGCCTCAAGTATGGGAGGGCTCAGCAAAAAACAAAAACAAAAACAACTGAGGCTGGTGTACTGAACAAGATCCAAGAGGCCAGCTGTGCCAAGGGGCAAGGGGTCTGACCACCTGTAGTATCTGGTAGTAATTCAATTTGAATGACCTAACTTTATATTATATTGAATTTTTAATTTTTCATAAAATTTTACGGTCATTGAGCCAACCAGATAGCTCAGCAGATTAAAGTGCCTTCTTAGGCAAATGCAGAAGCCAGGGGCTCAAACCCCAGCCTGCCACGCTGGTCCTGCCCCTGGGGCACACTGAGACAGCACTTGAGAGTGGGCATGGTGCCAAGCACCTGTAATCCCAGCGCTTGGGAGGCTGAAAACAGGAGAATCACTAGGAGTCCAATCTATGTAGTAAGACCCTATAGACCCAGACTCCCCTGTATTAAATACATAAAAAGAATTTAAATAAAAAATAAAATTTTGTGGTCACAAATTTAAAAACAAGTTTAAAATCAGTTTGCATATATATATATATATATAAAGACAAATACAGAAAACATACAGTACACTAACATAAAAAAGTGAGAATATTTACTATCTATTAAAAGAAAACTGCTTAACTAGTATGTTAGATGTATAATCACTAAGCCACTCAAAAAAATAAGACAGAACCACCACTCTGATACAAAAAGGTGTCTATTACATAAACCAAAGTAGCCAACAGAACAGTGGATATAATGTTACTAAGATCACAGTGCTTTTCTAAATTATTTATGTATGAAAAACAAAAGATTTTGAACATAGCTAATTTTTTCAACAACCTATTTTATTTTTAGGATCAAAAGTACGATTGGGCTGGGGAGATGGCTCAGTAGAATAAGCACTTGCCTGGCAAGCACAAGGGCCTGAGTTCAACCCCTGGTTCCACCAAAAATAAACAAGTCAGGGGGAAGGGTGTAGTTCCAGGTTGGAGCACTCACTTCACATGTGTGAAGTCTTGGATTCAATCCCTAGTACCGAAAAACGTAGGTGTGTGAGCATGTGTTACTCTGTGTGTGTGTGTGTGTGTGTGTGTGTGTGTGTGTAAACCAGTTGTATAACCAGGGGAAATAAGGACTCTATGCTTAACACTTCACATGAAGTAAGCCCCTCCCCACAGAATAGTCTTCAGGCCTACAATGTGCTCATGTGTGCGAGCTGCTGCCCAGCACATTAGCAGTGTCCCAATAGCTGAGGCCAAATGCCACAGATTCTTGGGATGCTGTCTGCAGCAAAGATACACTTAATAGAACTGCCCATTGCAGGTCTTTGGAAGTTTGTTATTCATTTATGAAATATATAGTAACTTTCTATAAAACAATACAGCCTATTCTGTAACATTATAATAAATAGAGAAAATGGTTTTAGATTTTAGGAGAAAAACTAAAGAAACACAATTGGCATTACTGTCTATATATTCTAATCATTACATTGAGTCATTTCTCTATGACACTTTCAAGTAAACATTAAGAAACTAAATATGAGATAAATGGCTCACAGACCCCCCCCCATCTTCTCCACCAGAGTACATCACATGGCTTCTTAGGGTGCAAAGTTGCATTTACTTGCATGGAACGCAATAAATAACAAGCAAAATGCATGCATATGTTACTGTAAGGAAAATATATACTGCATATATTATCTTGGTCCTTCATCAATAGTCAGCTTCAAAAAAACTACTGAATCAAATGAAGGTTTCTCTTTATCTTCTTACATGCTGAGATATTACAAAGTGGCTTTTTAGCAAAAACTAAACAAAAACTAAGGCAGGAACTTTACGTTAGGAAGCATTACTTCTGAGCTGATTTCCACATATCATTGGACTCATGTTTTTTTTTTTTCACTAATCGCATGCATGTTGTTGACATTATTCTCTTATCGACAGTTATTTCTCATTGCTTCCTATGTTGATCAAATATTGTTAACAAGCCCTCTCCCTCAGCAGAACTGACTCAGACCAGGCAAACAACTGAATTCAAGGGAGAAATACAAAGCAAAATTACAGATACAGAAAGAGCCTCAACGCTGCTTGGAATGAGGTAGTCAGCACTGAATTTTGAGTGAACTTTAAGTTTTTTCCCTTCTCTGAGTGTTAGTTTCCACATCTCTGAAAAGCTGGGCATGGTGAAGCCTGCCTCTAATCCCAGCACTTGGAATGCTGAGCAGCGAGGAGGATCACCACGAACTCAAGGTCACCCTCAGCTACAGAATGAGTTCAAGGTCAGCCTGCACTAGAGACCCCTGTCTCATCAAAACACGTCTATAAAACGGAGACAAACCAAGTTGAGCACAGGAGTACTAAACAATAATACAAGTGAAGTACCTAACACCCCACACCTGGTACATCCTAGGTAGTAATGTTTGCAAAACATCAACACAAGCCCTTACCATGTTCGTTATGATTTTAGGTGCTTTACCTGAATTAGTGAATGACAACCAGCACTACAAACACAGCCTTCACCTTCTGCTTCTCTCCATTTTTGTGGATAATTTTCAATCCAAGTTAAACACTACACAAATCAAAACAAAAAAAAAAAAATATGTGGCAGGTACTGTGCTAAACTAGTTCTAGTCTTTTCTTTCTTTCTTCCTTTCTTTCTTTCTTTTTTGGGACAAGGTCTGTCTACGCAGTTCAGGCTGGCCTTGAGCTCACTTTGTAGCCCTGACTGGTCTTGTACTCACAACAATCCTCCTGCCTCAGCCTCCCCAGAGCTGAGATTGCAGGTGTGTGCCAGCCACTCCCATCAGGATTATTTCCTTTAATTCTCACAACAACCTGACATCAATAGAGTAGGAACTATTATTACTATTATCTTACAGATCAGAAACTTTAAGCTTATCAAGATTAATCTGCCTAAAGTCACACACCTAATAAAGTCTGATGTTAGATCCTACAATTAATTCTTTTAGTATTTTTCAACTCTTAGTATTTTTCAAAAGAAACTTCCACTTCTAAGAATTTCAAAGCTATTTCTGAACGTCGGTTAGTTTTACTGAGTTCTGCAAACTGATGAGTCACTTGACCACGTGTACCGCTGCCCATCGGTTGTCCACTGAATCAAACCCACTCCCAATTCCCTGCGTGTCAGGACTGGTATTCGGCCGCTGAGAACCTGCTTATCTTTTAAGAAAGTAGTTACTGACGCTCTGCACTCGTGCAAGGCAGAAACCCAGACTGTGACCCAGACCAGGCTGCAGAAAGCCTGCACCCGCCGGCTACCCCGCCCACTTGTCCCGTGAGCCGGACCTTGGGCAGGCTCTGTCTCCGGATGCCGAAAGCCTAGCAAGGTACCGGGGCGACTGCGCGCGACGCCGGCTCGCTTTCCTCGGGCTCCCGAAGCCTCCCAAGCCCGCGCCCAAAGCCTTCCCCCAGGCCGCCTGCGGGTGGGAAGGGATTGCGCAAGGTCCAGGAAAGCCCTCACTTCCGCCCTGCGGCGGGAGATGGAGCGCTAAGGCACCCGGGGGGCGCGAACGGAGAAGAGGCCGAGCCTCCCCGAAGGCGCGACGGCCGTGTCAACTCTCCTCTCGAGGGCGACCGTGAGGAATCAGAGGAGCCCTGCGCTAGGCTCTGGGCCCGGGCCCGGGCCCGGGTCGCTCCCCCTCGGGGCCGGCGGGGCTCCCGGTTCGGCCGCCGCTCACCACGCCGGCCGCGCCCGCACACCTGTGGGTCGCCGGGGCAGAAGGTGGGCGCCGCATCTCCGTGACAGCGCCAGCAGCCAATCGGAGCCCGCGCCCCCGCAACGGGCCAATCGCAGAGCCCCTCGGTCCCGCAGCTCCGAATCCCCGCGGAGCCTCCACTTGGGCTCCGCAGATCCCAGAGGCTGCTGAGGCCGCGCCGAGTCGCCGCACGCCGAAGAAGGCGAGGGAGAGTTGGCGAGGCGAGCAGAAGGCCACCAGGCAAGCACTCACCAGCACGGGCGCGGAACGGCCACTTCGCTCGCCCTCAGTCTGTGCCGGCCGACACGCCCCCGCCAACCGCCGCGCGCCGGGGTCCCAGGGTTCGCCCCCGAGCCCCGCCGCCTCTTTCGAAGGGGCCAATCAGGCGCGGAGGCGTGGTCTTAGGCCCCACCCCGGGTGCCCGGGAACACGGGACCCGCGCGCGCAATTGAGTCAGCCAGGCGTCTCCCGAGCGGAGTGGCTAAGCCCCAATTTTCTTTCCTGTTTTTCGTTTTTGTTTTTGTTTTTGTTTTCTCAGTATTGAGGACTGAACCCAAAGACTGAGCTACATCCCCGCTCCTTTTTTATTTTGAGACAGAGCGCTTACTTGCAGTCCTCCTGCCTCAGCCTCCGGAGTGCTGGCGTTACAGGCGTGCGGCTCCAGCCCCCACTTTTCGCCGAAAGGCGAAGGGGTTTAGTAGCATCGCGAGTGCTTCCGTCCAATCCCTCGGCGACAGCCTCGACCCTCCTAAGTGTCCCGCTGGGCAAAAAAAGTTGAATGAGCCTGGATTCTGGCCGTCTCGAGCCCTAGAAGTAGACGGAGCAGCGGAGGAGGAGGAGCTTTCTCCAGCTTTATTTCCACTTGTTAAGAGCCCAACCCTAAAGCCACTTATGGCCCCAGAGGATGGGCAGATGAAGGGATGACCTTCCAGGCGGAGGCCTTTCCTGGAACCCGTGCAACTAAAAGAGGGATTCTGGCTCTTCCTTCGGGAAACCTAGAAGAAGGGGAGGAAATGTTACCCGACCCCCAACTAATCCCTGCTCACTGCCTCTGAGCTCTGAAAAAAAGCGCAGTGGTTATCAGTGCAGCACCGTAACAATCTCCTTGGTACAGTGTAGCTATAGAGTTGTGCGAGTTCTAGGGCTCCCCGTGGCTTGCTCCTGTGAGACCCTGCGGCAAGGCAGAAGGTCTGTCTTCTACCCCACCCTCCTGTCTGTCCTGTTATGATCGAATCCTATCACTTCTCCTGTCTCCAATATTCCTTCCCTAGAGTGGGCATGGTCTCTCTCAGTATTTATTGTTTTCTTCTCTCAGTGAAAAGAGCTACAATGTTGCTCGCTGGAAAAAACTAAAATGAAACCACCTGGCTCAGCTTCAAAGCGCTAAGCAGCACTGCGAACACTGAACGCAAGTCTTGGGGTGGTGATTGGAGGTTTGAACGAACTTAACTTTAAAGGATGAGTAAGAATCTACTAGAAAGGAGGAATAATTGAAAGTAACGGGTGCTTTCCAGGCAGCAAGGTTCAGATGTGGGGCCTAAGGAACATTCTGAGAATGGTAGCTTTGAATGCATAAAATTTGACGGCTGGAAGATAGATCTGCATAGAGGCGTAGGTGCTGAGGAGCGGAGATTCTTTCCTGCCAAGTAGATGATTATAAGGAGAGAACTGTATGAATGCATTTGTGTGCTAGGTGCAAAATCGTTTTCAAAGTTTTTTTTGAAGAAGGGAGTAAGACAGGTGGCAATTTTGAGTTTAACGACGGCAATTACCTAAGACCCTCCGAAGGACTGGGAAGGAAGGGGCATCTGGAGCTATTCCAAGAAGGTGGCATCTCTAACTTCGGCTGTTGTGTGGTAGTGTGGACTTAAGGAACACAGAGAAACAAGCTCTGAAGAGAGCCATGCACTTTGATTTAGGATGAACTTATGTTGAAGAATGAAAGAAATGTATAAGTACAGATGTTCGGAAGATAGTTGGAAAGTTAGGGCTAACTTTATTTAAATTGGTCTGGAAAGAAGGCATGGACTTGAAACATCAATTCACAAGTTCTGTGCACTGCAGACCTCTGCAGCAGGCTCTGTCCTACACACCTGGGACCCGGGACCCGGGATGGGTGGCAGACGACGGTCTCTAGAAGTTGCTGTACAAGAGCTGAGACAGAAGCTGCACAGTAATTACTATTTTTTTTTAAGTGAAGTCCTATAACTATTTATCACCCATGGCCTGTGGCTCCTATACGTAGATATTCACAGGACCTGTTTCTAATGAACTTGTTTTTTGTTTTGTTTTATTTTTGTTTTTTTTTTTTTTTAGGAAAGGGTCTACAGGTGTTCAGGGTCTCACTGCTTAGATTAGACTGGTGGTGATCTGCCTGTTTACAGCCTCCCATGAGCTGGAATTACAGGCATGCAGCACCACGCCCAGTCTCAATCGCAGTCTCAGCATGGGGGGGCAGCACCCCAGGTGTGGGGATTGAACCCCTGGCCCCTGTGCCTACTTTCAGGTCCTTTAATCTGCTGCGCTATTTGGCCAGCCCCTCTAGTGAACTATTTTTATTTAAAAATAAAGGACAGGTCAAGGAATTTAGCTCAGTGGTACACACCTACATGGCAAGTGAGGGATCCTGAGTTCAAGTCCCAGTACAAAAAAGGGGAAAGGAATTCAAAACTAAAGGACAGTTCATATACCACCTCACAAAGGTAAATTTTGAATTGAGTTGATAGAGACTTTAACTTGGATTTGTAGACCCCTAACATCAAAATATGGACCCTGCTCTACAGAGCCTCCAGGGTAATCCAGTTGTGCTGTACAGATGTTCTTTGGTGAGTCAGTTGTCAGAGTTCTTATAATTGTTTTACATGCACTCTCTCTCTCTCTCTCTCTCTCTCTCTCTCTCTCTCTCTCTCTCTCTGTCTCTTTTTTTCAGACAGGCTCTCACTATACAGTTTAGGCAAGTTTAGGCTCTCACTTGGTAGCCCAAGCTGGTCACAAACTCACAATGATCCTCCTGCCCTCCCAAGCATTGGAATTACAGGCATGTGCCACCATGCCTGGCTGTTTTACATGTATTCTTTTGCCTATACTTGAATGCCATTTTAAAAAGTGAAACCATGCTATATGAGGTATATGCAAAAATACATGCCTTTATGCACACACACATACACACTTTTTTTTTTTTTTTTTATGGAACCGGGAATTGAACACACTAACATTTTAAATCATTTACTGAAACTTTGCCACCAGGACACAAACATCTATGGTTACTTTTTTTATTCTCATTTCCTGTTTAGTTATTGAAATGTAAGCCAAGCCAGACACGGTGGGAGGCATATGCAGAAGGATCACAAGTTGGAACCCAGTCTGGGCAACTTAGCAAGACACTCAAAATGTAAAAACAAATAAATTTTAAAAAAAATTGGCACTGGGAATCAAACTCAGGACCTTGTGCTTCATTCAAAGAGCTGAGGATATAGCTCAGGTCCTGGTTTCAATTCCTAGTACCACACAAATAAATACGCAAACATACAAATGTCTACATAAGATGGTGTAGCATCAGGAAATTCGTCAAATCACTCCTCTTTAAGACCATTTTTTCTCCAGTGGTTAAAGGAATGATTGAATTCCCGGCTGGGTTCTTTGAGTCTCGTTGATATCTAATTTATTCTACATATACATAGAGCTCTCCTTGGGTGTTCTCCACCTTGCTTACCATAAGTTCCTCATGCACTGTCTTTCCCTAACCACCAGGACCATCTCACCCACCTTGACTTTAACACTGCAATTACTAATTGAGGGTTGCATCTAATAAGCTGCAATCTACTTTCATGCGTGTGCTTTCTAATTGGTGGTTATGGTAATAGCCATGTTGTAGAGTGTCTCTCTTTTGTTGAAATTGGCATCACTGTAACATGCCAAGCAAGATGCACCAGTTTGCAAAGTCTTCAGCTGGAACTGGCATCCGTGTAATGTGCAGAGCAGAATTCATTGGGTTATAAAATCTAAACATTGTAACTCCCCCAGATTAGGATGTGTGCCCTGATTTAAGAAAGCCCAAGTTTATAAGTTTAAATTTTAAAAATTCATATTAGGAATGATAATCTACCTCACTAGAACACTGCAGGATCTCTGAAAAACACGGCCTTTCAATATTGTGACATGCCTTGGTCTTTCCACAGCACCACACGAATACTTAACCTTGTTTAAAACACACTGTAGTCATTTGTTGGGGGCTTTTGTTTTGCTTTTGATTGATAGATCTTTGCCTGACATTTTTGTTGTTGCTGTTCTTCTTGTTTCATAGATGTTTTTAATGTTTTGACATCATTGACTTGAGTCAGCCTTGGATTGTGCCTTGTATGAAAGTCCTGGATGAGCTCCCTGGGTAAACAGAGACCTTATCTTATTCATAATTAAATAGCACATTGTGCTGATATTCTATTAAGAACCAACTACACTAAAACAATATAAAACTGTATTGAGGAACTGCTACTGGTTTCTATTAACAAATAGTATAAGTAATCTAACAATAGGAAATAATAAGGGTTGGAATTAACCCTAAAATGTTGTGTGACTGTAGAGAGCTGCGAATAGCCGCGAATAGCCGGGCCTTAAAAGACAGCGCCGGCTTCCACCCGCCTTCCACCCCCCACTGGGTGAGTGCTCTCTGTAGTAAACAACTCCTTATATGGCTAAGGCAAAGACTGTAGCGCCCTTCCGCGTATCTGGACCAATTGGCTGCGCCCACGTGTCACTCCAGGGTTGGACGCCTTGTGGTATATAGCTTGGGGCGGGCTTGCCCAGGGAGGAGCCGAGGAGCGGAGGAGCAGGAGGAGAAGGCAATCCATGGAAGAATAAAGCATTGCAGAGACAACCAGTGGTCTCGTCTTCCTTGCAGGCGAGGTTGCGTGACAAGTGGTACCGAAACCCGGGAACTGCAGTCCCGTGACTGGTTGAAGCTCTGCGCCAGTAAGCCCCGCGGTAAGCAGGGGTCCGCTTCGAGCGGGTAACAGCCCACGGTCCCAAGGCTAAAGGGGGGCGTGGGAGTCACCTAGAGTGACGGGAAAACCGGTAAGGGCATTCTCTCTGTAAATGAAGAGGGAGCAAGAGTTCGCTGACGAGCAGACTAAAAGCGAAAGTAAAACAGAACAATGGGTGCTGCGTCAAGCCCAATTTTTTAGGCTCTAAAGGAGCTGCTGTATGCAAAAAAGCTCAAGTTGAGCAAAAGAACCTTGGAGTAATTTCTTGAAGAGTGTGATATCGTAGCTCCCTGGTTCGCGGTGTCCGGAAGTCTCACGGTAACAAGGGACGCTAAGGGCTGGAGTGAGACCGATTTGGCTGTTGATCCGGGGATGCATGGCGGGCTGGCAAGATAGCTCAGCGGTCTAGAGCGCCTCCCAGGGACCGCGGTTCGAGCCCCAGCACCACATGCCATGCCAGCCCCTCCCCGCAGGGCCAGCTGAGCTCACCCCCCACCCCGCGAAAAAAGAATCCATGATGTGTAGCGAGACACTGGAATAAATAAAGAAATTAAAAAAAAAAGGGGGGGGACCCCCCCCAGAATATTCGTAATCCGGAAATGCTTCTCGCGCGCAACCTCGCCTGCAACGAAGACACGACCACTGGTTGTCTCTGCAATGCTTTATTCTTCCATGGATTGCCTTCTCCTCCTGCTCCTCCACTCCTCCTCCTCCGCT
>PVKA01047568.1:0-14255 GCA_004027165.1 Ctenomys sociabilis | reverse complement strand
AGGGAAGAAAAGAAAAGAAAAGAAAAGAAAAGAAAAGAAAAGAAAAGAAAAGAAAAGAAATATTACTTAATGGTAGAGCATGTGGCCAATACATGTGAGAACCTGGGTTTAATCCCCAGCAACAACTATTTATATCAATATCTCAGTTACTTCCTAATTCTGCAACCCTTGCATTCTATACACACCAGAACACAAGTATCACATAGATGATACCAGGATCTGCCATAGCTGGAGCAGTAGCCAGGCTTTCTTCTCTTTTGATTGTAGGGGTTTAGTATTTGGATTGCTGAGCTCTCCAAAGTCAATTTCCAGGAACAAATTTTCCAGGCATCTGCCATTCCAGAACATGTGTTCTGTGGCTTTCTTCTCAAAGCAAAAGTTTTCATGTTTGCAATTTTGAGGCTGCAAAGGGTGGAGTCCTGCTGCTTCTTGTAATACTCTCAGGCCATCTTTTCTATTCTGTTCCTTCTCAGAAATCAAGATCTCTTTTGTTCTATCTTTGCAGTCCATGACTTTACTAGACCTTCCTTTCCAGCCAAATGCACCATGTTTTTAAATCATTCTGCTGGGTTCTTTGCTCTGGATTCTCAAAACACAGATCTGGTTAGAAATCCCAAACAGTAGCCATGCCAATGCCTCAAAATTTGACTGCCTCGAAACATTCCACCAAATTAGTCCATTCCCCTTAGCCATGAGCAAAATGCATACAAATTTTCTGCCCAAGCATAACACACATCATCTGGAGTCCAGAAGCTAATACAGTCCTTCCCAGAAGAAACCTCCCAAGCCCAGTATTTACTGGCTTTCTGGTCTTTTCAACTTTGACCAGAATGTCCCATACAGTATAGTCTAAGACATTCCAGCATTAATTTTTCTGCTGGCATTTCCTAACCTTCTCAAATTCTTCCCACAAGCCATTCCCAAAAGCTCTTAAACCACATGATCTGATATAACCACAGCAACAATACCAGTTCTGGTACCAAATTCTTTTTTTTTTTCCTTGTACCAGGCATCAAACTCACGACCTTGCACTTGGCAGGAAGGAGCTTATGCCACTGAGCCATCTCCACACTCCCTGGTACCAAATTCTGTCTTAGTTACTTTTGTTGCTGAGACAAAATACCTGAACACTCAAGTTAAAGGAAAAGAGAATGAGCTTGCGTTCTGTAGTGTTTTTAGTCCATAATAGGCTGGCTCCAAGGCAGACAGACAGCAGTTCATGGCAGTGGAAGACAGCAAAAACAAGTGAGGAATCAAGCCTCTTTTCCTCCCTTATTATATAGTGCTATACCCCTAAAGTGGGTGTAGCACTCACTCCCTTAACCTTAGCCAAAATTAAGCCAAACCAATTAGTAGACCTCACTAATCACACATCTTTAATCAAATATCACACAATATAGATTCAGCCACCTCTGAAAAGACTACCCCCAAACTGTATAAGGCACATTTCAGTGACACAAAATGGTTCACTAATCTTGCTTATGTATGGACATATTCAACAAAATCTATTGTTTCAGGAGACAATATCAACTGCATTCAAAGTCAAACTGGAATTATGGGGTTAAGGAGTAAGCACTGGAATTTTTGACATATTTCAAACATAAGCAGAGACTGAGCCAAGGCCTTCTTTCTTACAGCTGGTTCATGATCACCTGTCTCACAAGCATGAACATTACATCCCAACACAAAAAATACTCTCTCAAATTGTTAAGATACAGATCCATGACTCATTTGTGAATAAGGTGAACTGACTTTGTCCATGCAGTTGCTTGCAATCACACACGACAATGACCTTAAAAGTATGTCTGGGGCAATTCTAAAGTCATAAAGAGATTGCCACAAAGGCAATGAAATCCTTCTTCCATTCCAAAAAACTCATCTTTGTACAGCAGAACTTTTCTACAGTAACAGCAACCAAAATGAGATTATGGTATAGACTGAACATACCCAACACACATTGATGTCACTATCTCCCATCATCCCCCAGTGGGACTGTCTAAGAAAACAAGCTCTAACCTCTTACTGATTATGCATTTACACATTTTAGTGAGTTGTATAATTATTTCATCATATGTTACAGTGTAATAATGATAAAGTACAGATAAATATATCCACTTGAATGAGCCTGAAACCATTGCCACTTCCCAACCCCAGTCTACAAAAAACTTGTCTTCACAAAAAATCACTGGTACCAAAAAAGGGTTGGGGTCATCATTATAGCACAAGCACTGATTTTAAATGAGAAATCTCCATTAAGCAGAACTGTAAGCAGTATTACAAAAAGGATGAAGAAGAAAGCACTTCATATATGAATAGGAAATTACACATCATGTAAGAAAAATATTTTCAAGTGACAGAACAAAAACAGAATTGAAAGCTCATCCTCTTCCTCAAAATCTAAATAGGATTCTATTCTTTTTATTTAAAATGAGGGGGAAAAGAGATATAAATTTACAAATGCTTAAATTAGTTCTAGAAGAATACACAGGGACTGAATATTGTACACACTACTTTTTAAATCTTGTTTTGTTTTGTTTTTGGGTTTTTTGTTTTTGTTTTTGTTTTTTTTTTTTTTGGCAGATTGAACTCAGGCCCTTGCGCTTGCCAGGGAAGCCCTTATTCCACTGAGCCATCTCCCCCGTCCCTACTTTTCAAATCTTGGACCTTGTTAATGTTTTAAGTGTTCAAAATCAATTTACATTTTAAAATAAAAAAATTTATATTGAAAAATATGTATTGTAAGAGGACTAACGACTCTTATTATGATATTCTTCCAAAGAGCAATTACCCAAACATAGCTATTCTTTTTTTTTTTTTTGCAGTACCACGGACTGAACTCAGGACCCTGTGGTTTGCCAGGAAGGTGCTTCTTCTACCGAGCTATCTCCCTGGCCCACTATTCTTATCATCTTGATTTTGTGCACTAATAATCTGGTTGGCAAAAATACTTCAACAGGGAAGGAAGGTACTGTTTAGTGGCTCTGATAAATCTTATTTGAAGCTTTTTAAGAATTTTAACTTAGATTTCATCAAGTGAGCTAACAACTCTATCCACATGTATGTAGTATTTCTTACCTATATATAATTCTGATTTATTTCAGATTTAAAAAGATTCATCCTCATTATTACTAAAACAGTACAACCGTTCCATATGTAGCACTCTGGGGTTCCATCCCTGGTACTACATGCCACACCGGCCCCAGCCCTGGATGCACTGAGCCTGTGACCTAGAAGAGACCAGGCGTGGTGGCACATGCCTACATCCCAGCCCTGGGGAGGCTGAAAACAGGAGGATCACTAAGAGTCCCAGCTGCATAGTGAGACCCTGTACCAAATATATAAATCTTTTTTAAAAAAGGAACCCTATGTAGCATTCCACATGCATTCTATGAATCACCAAGTAAGACAGTTTGCATTTCTAATGGAGGAAGAAATGGCACTGCTAGCACAGAAAGAGTAGGATATCAAGTCAAAGGAAGTTTCTTGGGAGAGCATCGGCTACAGGTAATGACCACAATACTGTCATTAAGAACCAGATCAAGGAGAGTCAGCCATAAAGCTCAGTGGATTAAAGCACCTACTTAGGCAGATGAAGGAACCAGGGGTTCAATTCCCAGCATGCGGTGCCAGGGCCAGGCCCTACCCCTGGAGCATGCAGAGAAGGCAAATGAGGCTGGGCATGGTAGCTCTTACCAGTAATCCCAGCACTTGGGAGGGTGAAAACTGTATCTGTGTAGTGAGGCCCAGTAGACCCTGTACTAAATATAAAATAATAAAAGAGAGCTAGCCAGAGATATAGCTCAGTAGAATGAGCACTTGCCTGGCAATCACAGGGTCCTGAGTTCCATCCCCAGTACTACAAAAATAAAGAACTAGATGAAATAAGTGAGAAATAAATGTTATCACATTATCATTATCACAGCATTGTTTTCATAAAGCCACTATGTGTGTGTTACTGCTTTTTAATTCATATTCAGAGGACTCTGAAGAAATCATGCTTTTATTACCATCTTTTGGTTCATTGAAATCTGATTTCATAAAGTTATCTATCTTTATATAACCATCCTGAGTACACCTAAATCACAAAACATTAACAATAAAACAGCATATAGAAACATAAAAAGTTGGTCCAACAGTTGTGGGTTATTGTTTATAAATAAATAAATACATACATACATACATACCTGGCAAAGTTGGTATCTGCAACTCAAAAAATTAGTACACAGTTTGATTTTACCAAATCATATTATGGCTGGGTATAGTGACATACAGCTGTAATCTCAGTACTCTAGGAGATTGAGACAATGAGAACTGCAAATTCAAGCAGAGCCAGCCTAAACAACTTGCCAAACCTTACCTAAAACAATAATAATAATAAATTAAATTAAAAAGAGGGCTAGGGAGCCGGGCATGGTGGCGCATGCCTGTAATCCCAGCACTAGGGAGGCTGAGGCAGGAGGATTGTTGTGAGTTCGAGACCAGCCTGAGCTGCAAAGTGAGCTTAAGGCCAGCCTGAACTGCACAGTGAGAACCTGTCTCAAAAAAGACAAAAAAAAAAAAAAGAGGACTAGGGATGCAGTTTTTTTCTATCTGCTTTTCACTTACTCATTTAAGTTCAGTACAGTTCTCTGACATTTGGAATTGTTTGAACTTGTGTCAAAAATTGGTCCAAAGCTAAAATCTGTTCGGACTACAGGTCTATCGGATCTAATCCAGCTGGAATAAATCCTCTATACCATTAGATGCTATTTCAGGCAAAGACTTCTGATCAGCAGTCCCCTGTGAAGAGCAGTCTGACTGAAATGAGTGAATTATCAGCATCTAGACAGATGGATGAACAATACAGAGCCTTTGGGAAAGAGCACCCTGGGTCTCTGAACAGTGAGGCTGAGTGCAGTGAAAAGACAAAAGGACCTAGAAATAGGGCTGGAAACCCTATTCCAACTGCACTAAGAAACCCTGATGGGGCCAGGGAGATGGCTCAGTACAATAAGTATTTCCCTGGCAAGCACAAGGGCCGGAGTTCAATCCCCAGTTCCAAAAACCAAAAAAAAAAAAAAAAAAAAAAAGAAAGAAACGAATCCTGAAATGGGGAGTTACTGACAAGTTCTTTGAGAACAGACAAGTGATTGTGCTTATATTAAAGAAGGGCTAATCTACTTGCTACATAAAGACCAGGCCAAAGCAGAGGAAAACTCTTCAAGGCCAGTTTATAGCTGGTCTAGTGTAGTCCAAGAGATGATAATTTAGCTAGGGTAACAGTGATAATCACAGGAAGAAATGTCACACAAATCAAGACACATTTTGAAGATCAGAACAGAGTTTGGAGATACAGTGAGTATGAAGCAAAGAAAAAAATAAAGTCACCATAAAACACAAGGCTTTTAATGATGCAAGGTTTTTTGTTTGGGGTTTTTTTGCTTGTTTGTTTGTTTTTTGTCTTTTTGAGACAGGGTCTCACTATGCAGTTGAGGCTGGCCTTAAGCTCACTTTGTCGCTCAGGCTGGTCTCGAACTCACAACAATCCTCCTGCCTCAGCCTCCCAAGTGCTGGGATTACAGGCATGGGCCACCATGCCCAGCTGTTTTGGGTATTTTGTTTTATAGTATCGTGATGAAACCCAGAGCCACTGAGTTACATACCCAATTCTTAACATTTTTAGTTTGAGACAATCTTGTCAAGTTGCTAAATTCCCACAGCTGGGCTACAATTTGCAATCCTCCTGCATCAGCTTCCCAGAGTGCTAAGATTAAAGGCATGAACCACCACATACAGTGACTCAAGGTAATTTCCAATTTTCTCAATTATAGCTCTTATTCACCTCAATTTTTCCCCTAAGATGGAGTAAAACTAATTTATAGTGAGTATCTCATCTTAGAGGCCACACATAAAATTTTAAGTCCCTGAATACTTTTAAGACACAATCATCTTGTTTTTTAATTTTTTTTTTTGGGGGGGGAGGGAGGGCAGAAACAGACATTGAACTCAGGCCATCATACTTGCCAGGGAAGCATTTATTCTACTGAGCCCTCTCCCCAGCCCACACAATCATCTTTAAGCTAAAGAATTCTCCCAACTTTTACATCTTACAAGAAGAAACTCCAGTAACTTAACACAGATAAATATTGCCTTTGCCCATCTTCTCTTCAGTTCTCATATGCCAGAACAACAAATACCACACACTGAGGACTCACTGAATGAAAAACTCACTCAAGACCACTGTTAGTTACTTTCTTCATCACTAACATACAATACTCTCAACACCCTCAACTCACATTAGCTCGTATTAACTGCTGATGGGACTAAGCCAAAATAGAACAGTGGAAGGGCAGAATGGAGGAGAGCTGTGCCAACAGGTGTCCAGGAGGGGCAGAAAATCCAAGGAGGATCTAGAGAGACAGGAAGCCTTCCAAGCCCCAACCCTAGTGACCTGCCTCCAGCAACTAGACCTTGCATCACTCAGCAATCTAATCCTTTTCCAAACACATACGGCTTTACACGGCATTTTATAGTTAAACTATATCACTCTCTCTAATCCACGATCTCGCTCGCAGCTGAGTTACCTGTTCCTGAATCACCATTACATATTTATAAATATCACTAACAGGTGCCTTTATTAAGAAACATTACTATGGGACAGGGATGTAGCTATATGACACAGAGCTTAACTGACAAGCTCAAGGCCCTGGGTTCAGTTCACAACACAAAAATAATTACTCTGATCACAGACTAATTTTTCTTTTTTTTTTGTCTTTTTGAGACAAAAAGACAAAAACTCACTATGAACTCACTATGCAGTTCAGGCTGGCCTTACGCTCACTTTGTAGCTCAGGCTGGTCTTGAACTCACAATCCTCCTGCCTCAGCCTCCTGAGTGCTGGGATTACAGGCCTAGGCCACCACGCCCGGCCTAGACTGATGGTTTTAAAAATAAATAACAGCTAGGGCTGGTCAGATAGCTCAGCAGACTAAAGCATCTGCCCAGGGAGAGCACAGTGGTCAGGGTTTGATCCCCGGGGTGCCCTGCCAGCCCCACCCCTGAGGTGCACTGAGACAGTGACTGTGACTGGGTATAATGGTGCATGCCAGTAATCCCAGCACTTGGAAGGCTGCAAATAGGAGAATCACTACAAATTCAATCTATGCAGTGAGACCCTGTACTAAATATATTAAAATAAATAAAATAAAAATAAAGTGGCATTTATAGAATGTAATTTAAACACACTCCCTAAACAAACACAATTTTTTAAAATATTTTTGAGAAAAAAAGAGATTGAATCCAGGTGTACTACCACTGAACTATATACATTCCCAGCTTTTTGTTTTGCTGATTTTTTGTTTCTTGAGACAAGGTCTTCATAAATTGCCACATGGGGCTTGAACTTATGATCCTGCACATCAGCCTTCCAGAGTACTGGGATTGCAGATATATGCCACCTTGCCAGCGACAATTAAGTTTGGTTTTTGTTGTTGTGGTTTTTTTCTTTGATACTGCAATATAATGTTATCTTTACAACATGTTTTAAAGCCCTAGGATCTACAGTTAATTAAATACAAAATGACTTTTCTTATTTTGTGTGGTCTTTCCACTTCTAGTCTTTGCCCTTTTTCAGAATGCTCTTATACTCTTTTGCAGCTAATATCTTTTTATAAACGTTTTTCTTTGTGCTAAGACATGTGATAAGCACTCCACTGTGTGATCTACACATTCTACAGAGCAGATCTATAAGACAGGTACTACTATTATTACCCCTATTTCACAGATTATTCTCAGGATTTGTCAGATTACAGAAATTACCTATGGGGTCAAAGCCATAAGGTGATCCAGAAATAAAGATTTAAAATCTCATACAGCGTACTACTGTAACTACTTCTTAGTCAACCCTAAAAGACAAATCAGATGAGGTCAGTTCTGTCAAAACAAAATATTTCCAGTCTTTCCACCACCCATAAAACAGAGTTTCAATTCCTCAGCATGTTTTACATGGCATCATCTCTAAGATCCCTTTCCTCCCCATAGTACTGACAACAATTTTTATGTGCTCTCACATTTACCCATCAAACTCTTCTTTCAATCCTCAATCTGCTAAAAATGCTTTTTTTTTTTTTCTTTTTTCCATGGTACCAGAGATTGAACTCAGGACCCTGAGCTTGCCAGGCAGGCACTTATTCTACTGAGCTATCTCCCCAGCCCTCAAATGCCACTCACTCTTTGTGGGGTATTTTTCTGTGACTTTTTAAAGAAGAGTTCTTTCCCATTTGGAGATCCTGTAATATTTTGTAGTTTCTCAGGCCATTACAACTCTACCTTGTTTGTACCATTTTCTTCTTTTACCTCTCAATGTACAAGTCAGGGATTGTTGGCTTATAATCTTTGCTTCCTCCATATTAACTGCATGTAAAAAATGTTTGTAGAATTAAATTTGAGCATAAATGTGAATTCTTAATAATAATAATAATAATTAATAATAATAATAAGGTAGGCCCAGGTCCTACCTTCCCAGTTATAAAGAATTCTTAGAAAATTTGATTTTTAGGTTTTTAGGAGTCATTAAATAATTTAAATCAAGTAATTTAAACTCCGATTAAATTTTCTAATTTACAGCTGGCTGCATCTAGTCAACAGTCAATACTAGCATCTTATACAAGGCAATGGCAGACACAACTAAATCCCTGAAAGAGCTCTTCCCAGTTCTGTCTTTCATCTTTCCACAAATAGGCAAAACCTTCTTGAAAACAGCTATACAATTCCATTTTAAAGACAGGAGTCTTTAAAATAATAGCAATCAGGCATTTTTTTTTAATTCATTTATTTATTACAGTGTCTCGCTACACATCATGGATTCTTTTTTTGCGGGGCTGGGGGGGGGGTCAGCTCAGCCTGCCCTGGGGGGGAGGGGCTGGCATGGCATGTGGTGCTGGGGCTCGAACCGCGGTCCCTGAGAGGCGCTTTAGACCGCTGAGCTATCTTGCCAGCCCAAAAATTAGGATTTTTTTTTCTCTCTTTTGTTTTGTGGAACCGGGAATTGAATTCAGGCCCTTGCGCTTGCCAGGGAAGCACTTATCCCACTGAGCCATCTCTCCAGCCCCCAATCAGGCATTTTATAACACACACAAAAAAATTTTTTTATTATGCTAGTGATACAAAACTGACCCTGAAACCAGTAAGGCTAAGGATTATCAAAAGCAACATTTATAAACTATGTAACAGAAGGAAGTTCTTGGTGTAATTTAATTATCTCCTTAGAAGAGGGGGAAAGCAGCTCCACTTGGAATCATGAGGACACTAACTCCATCAATGAATCCATCACCATCCTGTCAACCTTCCCCACTCATTGTATAAGAGAAAACTCGTTGTTCCCAGTGCCTCTCTCTAGTCAATGCTCCCTCTGCTAATGCCCACTGAAATAAGCCTTGACTGAAGACCAAGGATGTTCTGTACACTAAAAACATGTGAAGACCCAGCTCTACTCATCATTCAAGGCAAGCTGCCAGCAATTATAAAATTTTAAACTAAATTCATTCCAAGTTTATCTTCTCAAGCATACCTTCTGAATCACAATTTCAAATTTTTTTTCTGAAAAAAATGAGTTTTTCTGAAAGATTTTAAAGAGAACTCGCATACACCATATACACTTCAAAGGAGAAACGTACAAC
Source organism: Ctenomys sociabilis (assembly GCA_004027165.1). Taxonomy (NCBI): domain Eukaryota; kingdom Metazoa; phylum Chordata; class Mammalia; order Rodentia; family Ctenomyidae; genus Ctenomys; species Ctenomys sociabilis. The sequence goes on along the minus strand of PVKA01047568.1, from coordinate 4,599 downwards.
TATTCTGACATTGTATTTCCTCCAGAAGAAAAATGTTCCAAATTTTGCTAACATACCTTCAAACAAATTTATCTTTAAAAATTCAGTTCATTTTCTAGTTTTACCTTAAGACTTTTATAAAATGTAGAAAACATCAACAATAGACAATGTATTAGTTTACTGTAAATGTCCTAATAACCTATTTTGAAACTACTTCATTACTTTTATCTTTTTTCTAATTAAAATGATATAGATATACATATGACATGATAAAGAAGTCAATTTTAACATAATGAAACACTGCAAAATTTATAAGCAAAACTTTCCATTTTAGTAAAAGTATTCATTGGACAATAAGAAGTCTTGCAATAGCAAAACAGGGAGACATGTATATATACTAATAAGAAACAACTTAGAATATGCACAGTGTAGCCGGGCGTGGTGGCGCATATCTATAATCCCAGCACTCGGGAGGCTGAGGCAGGAGGATTGTTATGAGTTCGAGACCAGCCTGAGCTACAAAGTGAACTTAAGGCCAGCGTGAACTGCATAGTGAGACCCTGTCTCAAAAAGACAAAAAAAAAATATGCACAGTGTTGGAGAAGGGGCCTTTGCAAGCTAGAACACATCAATGGAGATGTTCCTTTCACTCATTTATTCTATCTTCAATTTAAATGAGTCTTAAATCTATTTAATAAAAATCAAATAAAAACAAGCAAACATCCTCCTCAGAATTAGTCACATCCAATCACAGACTCCAGATAAGATAAAACTTGAAAGCTTATCTGACCCAGCCTAACTATTTAGGTTACACTTGCTGCCAATCTCTAATGTGCAAACTTAAAATTCCTCTGAATCCACTGTCCAGCCTTTTATACTTCTTATGAGTTCCAAGGGATGTTTTTATGACTTAGCACTCATCATTTTGATTACAGTACACAGTATTTCTAACTGGTGGCCCACTTACTACACCCAGCTGAATTAAACTAGTATGACACTGAGTGCAGTAGGCCCACCTGAGGACTGCTGCCAGCAGCATAAAGGCAGGATAAGAAAAGCTGCCAAAATGCTGTTAGGGATGCTGTCTGGAGAAGTTGTTGGAGCTGTTGGAAGCTGCTAGTTCTCTTGGGCTGTTCTGCTGGAGGCCCTTGTGCTGGCTTTCCCAACAAACTTTGGAGGAGCTCAGGAGCTCACTGTTGCTCAGGACGGCTGTGGTACTTTTGGGGGTGCTCTGGTTCTTACCTTGAGCCTTGCTTCCTAGCTGCAGCTCAGATTCCTCAGCTTGCTAACTCAGATCCTTCATTCCACTGGCATAGAATACCCTAGCTTCCACCACTGATCTTTGGACCTTTCCAGCACAGATCTGTGAAGCAGAGGTACATGAGACTTTATTTTGGGCTCTAAACCTCCAATTGGACTTGTGGGAGGCATTGTTATAAGCTCTATAGATTTTCAGCTGGACTCATGCAAGGTATTGGTATCTCAGCCCTCAGCTGCAGTCTTTAGTTTTTATGTGTGTGGACAGATTTCCTGTGCTTCTCGTATGATTCTTGGGTGATTCATTATATCATACTATTATAAAATGTGTTGTGTATTATATTGTTCCCCTTACAATCCCAAATCAAAACACAGTATTAATTATTTTCAATTTAGCTCTAATCAAAATCTAAGTGAAGGGCCGGCCAAATAGCTCAGGAGATCTAACAGGATCCCTAGGCCTGCTATGCCAGCCCCACCCCTGGGGCATGTTGAGACTACAACTGAGACTGGACATGGCATGTGCCTGTAATCCCAGCACTTGGGAGACTGTAAACAGGCAGATCACTGTCTGATCTAATAGTGAGACCCTGAACACCCTCTACACCCTTCCCATTTAAAAATATTAAAAAAAAGAAAAAAAGAAAAAACTAAATGAAAATCATCCTAGTATTTTTCAACACTTCAACAACTGTCCAAAACATTTTTATAAGGTGTGCTTTGAAGTTAAATCACCTTCAGTAAAGCTACCAAGGATATTTTCCTTTGGTTGTGTCATTGTTATTTGCACTCTACAGACTAAATACATGCAAAACTCATAAAACTGTACTTGGAATATAAGTATTTAATAGTAGCATCTTCACTGTTACTAGTTTTTTACAAATTTTCACAAACCTCATTGAATCTTCCCCTTTTTCTTGCTGCAACCCCTATGGACACTGCTGATGACTCAGGCCACAGTAAGCTATAACCTAAAACTCTGTCCTGCTACACTGCATTTATGCTTAGCCATACCCTTGAGGACCCAACTTTACTCAATGCCTACAATATACCAGATACAAACAAAACCCTCTATATATTGTGAAGGAAGGAGATATAATCTCTGCCTTCAAGGGGTCTCCTAAGTCCACTAGCTCTCTGACATGCTCACTTAGAAAAACAAGTGGTAAGCCAAGCATAGTGGTAGTCTCCTACACTCCCAGTACTCAGAAGGCTGAGGCAGGATTGCAGCAAGTTTAAGGAAACCATGGGCTGCACAGTAAGTTCAAGGTCAGCCTGAACTAGACACTACTTCAACAAACCAAGAAAAAGAGAAAAGAAAATCAAATGTATAATACAATGCCATTCATATCAGCTTTTATAATAAATGACATTACAAGGGTAATGATAATACCATATATTAGATTAGAAGATTAAGAGGTTTCCATAAGATACAAGATATATCCAAAAGAGAACCACCCTAGAATTCCTTATAAATAGCACAAAATTTTCTGCATAGCCTATAATGAATCAAACAACTATAAAACTCAACTGAGCCAGCCTGATAGCTCAGCGGACTAAAGCACCTGCTTAGGCAGCGTGCAGCAGCCAGGGTTTGATCCCCAGCATGCTGTGCCATCCCTGCCCCAGGGGCACGCTGACACAGTGATGGAGACTGGACACAGTGGTGTAGTCCCAGAGACTGCATGCCTATAATCCCAGCGCTTGAGAGGCTAAAAACAGAAGAATCACCAGGAGTCCAATTTGTGTAGTGAGACCCTGTACAACCTTATCAATACAGAAAAAAATAAAAGTCTCAACTTACAAAGGGTCTATGTCCTGATAAAGCTATCATTGACTGAAAATACTACTACATCAAAAAATACACATACAATACTCTACCCTACTAAACAACACAGTTTAGGCTTCACTACTTAAACTTGCTCAATACTTACCTGCAAAGTTGCCTAAGATAAAGACTATTTTATGACAAAGTACTGAATGCCTCATGGATATACACAGATGGGTCTTTTCAGACAGAATGGAATGCAAAAACTAAACACAGTATAGCTGGCAACATAGCACACTAGAGCTTCCTTTGTTTTACTTTTCTCACAATCACTCCACAGCTCATTTGGATGCTCAGCACATAAGAGGTGCCTGTGCTACTACACATCACTAGCTCTGAAAAAGATGCAAATGCAAAGTAGTTTCTACTGAACACCAGTAGCTTTTTCAACATCTTGGGCTTAAAAATCAAAAATCAAACCATCCTCAGTCAGGAACTGCCTGTACAAAGCAAGTTAAAAATGTAAAGCCATTATTGACACAAAAAGAAAGAAAAGACAACTTTGATCAGAAAGTGAAGAAGATTCAGTTTCAGGGAAGGACAGTATCAGTGGGTGGACAGGTCAGATTTTAAGCTTGAGTAGGGGTAAAGTAATCATATAATATATACATTAGAGTAGAAATGAACTCAAGGAGAACAACTGCAAGAGATCTCACATAGTTACAAAAGACACAGTGTGAGATTTAGGGCTGAGAATGTTGTTGAGTGGCATAGAGAGACACTTTTCTCACACACACAGGCTCTGTACTGCAAAAAAAGAAGAAAAGCCCCATCTCTGACAAAACAAAGCAAAAAAGTGGGATATAATGAAAGACCATTTTGTAGTGAAAAAATATGTATATACGTATATACAAAATAGGATAGATATACAACTACTTTTTCTTAGTTCACTGAGAAGATTTGTACTAATATTATTTAGACAAGAGATCATGTCTGCATCTTGTACTGTGAATAATTACTACGAAGACAACAATATGCAATGTATTAATTATTGTAACTGTCCTACTAACCTGTTTTGATACGGTCTCATTGCTATTTGTTTCTCATTAAAATAATAAAAATAAATAAATAAGAAGAAAAGCAAGATCAAGATTTCCTTTTTTTCTTTGGTGGAAACGGGGGTTGAACTCAGGCCCTTGCACTTCCCAGGCAAGTGCTTATTCTTACTGAGCCATCTCCCTAGCCCTCAAGATCAAGACTTCTGCCACCAGCAGATCCTTACAAGAAGAAGCCCTGACACCTGGTCACCTAAACTGAGAAGCTGATGCCAACTTACAGTCACACGAAGAAAGTGGTTTCCTAAAGACTTTTCCTTGTACCACAGGAAAATCTATCCAAGTTATTTTTCAGTGTGTGCATTCTCAAAAGGACTACAATTCAACAGAAAGACTATAAGAAGAATGGTAATAAATGAGACCATAAATGAAACCCAAGTTACTTATTCAAGAAAATTCAAGTTACTTATTCAAAAACAAGTTTTATTCCCATTTGGGGAACTCAGGTAGACACTGTCTCAAAATTTAAAAAAAAATGAA
>PVKA01047567.1:0-14256 GCA_004027165.1 Ctenomys sociabilis | reverse complement strand
GTCTCCCCCCTCTCCTCTGCTCTCCTCTTCCCATCTCTTTTTCTCTCTCCCTCTTCTCTCCCACTTTCTCATCCTTATCATCTCTACATCTACGCACACCTCTCACCTCTGTTGCTACCCTAAGACAAGTTATGGCACTGCATGGTGGACTTTTGTCCACCTCCAATCAGTTCTCAAATATTAACACCCATTTCTTCTTCTTCTTCTTCTCCTTCCTTCCTTCCTTCCTTCCTTCCTTCCTTCCTTCCTTCCTTCCTTCCTTCCTTCTTTCTTTCTTTCTTTCTTTCTTTCTTTCTTTCATTCTTTCTTTCTTTCTTCTTTCACGATACCAGAGATTGAACTCAGGACTCTGCTCTTGCCAGGCAAGCACTTATTCTACTGAGCTATCTCCCTGGCCCGTAACACCCATTTCTGCTCTGCCTTCAGGATGAAAGAGAGGATTGTACTCTTCTGACTTTGAAACTTGCTCCCAGGCAGGATGGCCCTGTTTCTCTGATATCAGATTTCATGATGGTGATGACAGCAGCACCACGGCAGCTTCAGCTCTGCAGCTTAGCAGCTCATGAGTTCTCTTTCTCCTGGAGCTCTGCCTGCCAAATCCAAGAGAAAGGCAGGAGGGGTAGAGGGAGTTGGGCATGGAATCTGCAGGAGACTTCAGCATGCTGGATGATGCGGCCTCCTGACCAAAGCCACTGGAAATTCACAGGCTTGTCGTAAGATAGAAATCAACTTTTCAAACAACTGGGCATATTGTTGCGTTATTATTATGGTTTTATGAGGTGAAATGTCTCTACTGCACAAAGCACTTCTAATCAACAGAATAATCTAGAGGAGAGTGCAAGACAAATGCCTCTCCTCTGTCCAGAAAAAGATGGATTTCAGTGTCCTCTAAGTCCTTTCCTTCCCAACAAGATCTTGCTAAGTTACCTTGGTGTTTCCTGATTCTAATCCCATTCCTTTCAGGACTGAGGCAGAATGGTGTGGCCTTTCTCTCTTTTTTTGCTCTAAAATCTGAAACACGTTCTCCCCGTCAGTCCAGATTTCGCATCCAGCAAGTTGTAAGTGCTGCCTTACATGGACCTCTGAGGCACAGCGAAGATTTTACATTAACAGTGGAATCTGAGCACTATACATCATACCCAACTTGTGTAATTAATTTTCTTGCTATGAAAAGAGCAGTGGGAGTAGAAAGCCCCACAGATTAGACCTGAGTGCCTCTGGCCAGACGTTAGCCCTGGTAGGTCAGTGGTAAAGTGGGCTTCAAGTACCCGAGGATTATCTCTGTGCTTTGATTGTTTTCTGGCTAGGAAGTTAACAGCTGAGTGCATTTTGAGTAAAATACTGTAGGAAATAGCTGATAAAAATATCAATGCTATATATCTGTGAAAGGAGATACACATCTGTTTTTCCTCAAAGCTCTGTTAAACTGTCATCCAGACACTTATCACAGAAACAATTCTCACAGTAGTGTTATCTCCAGACATTTTCTTGACTAGACTGAGTGAGAGACTGTGGAAGTGAGGCATTCCTCCTGTTTGTTTCCAGGAGGTGCGTGGAGGTCTCCTATGAAGGATCACTTGCTCTTGCTGTTAACCATCTGCAGATACAATTACAACATGCTCTTGCTATGTCTGCCCCATTCTCTATGTAAAGTAAAACATAGTTTCAAATTTTTGCATTAGCAAGAAGTTGATGGGAAGCTTCCTTCTGAATATGTGGTCTCTCATGTGTTCTAAGTCTTCGAGATGTTAAACTTTTAGGAAAGTTCTGGTTGTATGAATCCTCTAATGGCTTGAGAGTAAATGCTTATCTACTAGCCAAGGGGTGAGGAAGGAAATGTTTGTTGCAGATTGAGGAATACCCTTATGAATGGTAGGACACTGAAAAAGGCTGCCCTGAACAGAATGGTAAAGCAATGGTGAACAAGGAGATCAACTACAACATGAGCAGAAGGGAGAAATAGAAGTGGGAGTTGCTCATGTCTGCATGGACTTAAGAGCTGAAGATTTTGGACAGTGGTGTTTGCAGGCTCGCTGCATGGTGTCAATCCTTTTTTCTGTTTTGTTTATACATTGTCTAGCTGCAAGAATCTTGCAACTTTTTGTGACATCCCATGAATAAAGTCTCAGAGAACACTAAGAACTTTTAACTATCTTCTTGGCTTCTTTCTTGTTAATTATGTCTTATGATTCAACACCTCTCTTTCTTGTTACCTGAAAAAATGAGGCCTTTAGAAGGCATACAATTGCAAGTAAAGTAACACATTGCATCACTACAAAGCATCCACAGAAAAATTTTAGATATTTACAAACTGCATGAATAAATTATAAATCATTAAATTTTTGAATAACATTTTAAAAATTATTTTGCATCATAGAATATAAGAAGTATGATGAAAAATATTCAAGATAATTCCTCTAGATCCTTGGAGATTTCATAATTGTAGGTTAGATTTTGTCGTGTGTTGGGTTCAGGATGTGCCTCAAAGACTCAGGTGTTATGCATCAGGGCTTGTGGACCATGCCTTCTCCCTGGGGTGTCCAGCTTATTGGCAAGGCCATCCTATGATAAGCTCAGTTGCTTAGTGTGCTGCTGGTATAGGGGGCCTGGGTAGATGGAGGTAAGCAGGGTGTGAGGGGCAGGTGTGCTTCTGTTGCATGTGCCCCCGGGGCATCTGGCTTCCTCTCTGCCCTAGCTGAGCAGGTTCCCATCCCACATCCTACCAGCAGGCCATTTCTACCTTGGAGCTGGGATCCATGGGCTGAACTCCCTAAAACTGTGATAAAGCCCTCTCCCCCTCTATGTTGCAGATATCAGGTACTGTGCTTGCAACAAGAAAGGCTCTAAAATGCACCCATTGGCATCTATCTAAATGCCTATTTTCTGCCCCAGAAGCTATGCTTTCCATAGCATTATCCTTCCTTTAACTTTGGTTTCACAATGTAGCAACTTAGAATACCTTCAAATGGAAGAATTCCTGTTGGTGTGTATATAATATCATCAAAATAACCGATTTTAGAAGCTTGCAATGGATAACCATTTACCACATCATCCCACAGGATTTCATGTGCCCAGGTCCATGAATGAGACATCCTTCCACAGCAAGAACTAGGCTTCCGGGCATCTGAGCAAGGGAAACATGGAACATGGGCTCTGACAGCCATGCTTTCAATCCCTGAATTTAGACCAGTTAAGGATGAGTCCATTGTTTTCACCCTAGGTGAAAGGTTTCCACCTTGTCCTTCCTCTCCCAACCAGAATTATCAAAAGTACTTGACTGTGGCTCATGCAGCACTCCTCAAGGAAAAATCTTCTATTAGCTTGAGATCCTGAGTTTGTGAAGACTGCGATCTATCAGACCACTAGTACAAAACACACAGAGAATCCCTGAGTCCCTGTGCCAGCATCAAGGAGTACGTAGACTGATTCATGTCAGTTATTCCATGTGATCTCTGAGCAGTCCCTGTTTCAAGAACAGAGTCTTGCTGACATCTTCCAAGCCTCAGTGTGATACTTGCCAACCTTTCTAGAGGGAGGGAAGGAAGGACTCAAAGGGAGACTGGCACAGGAGAACAGTAGCAAATCTACGCGTAATGCTTATTTAGAGGAAAACTGTCCACTAATTTTACTCATTAAAACATGGTTGCTTTACACCTCTCTCCAAAGGATTTCATTTGAGGCTTTTCCATATTAAAACACTTTTAAAAATATTTATAGTAAAAGCTTATTTGGAAGCAATACATAACAGAAAATTTCTTCCAACTACCTTAATTTTTAAGATACATTTGTTAAGAGCCAAATCTGAGTAAAGGGCAAAGCCTGGAAAATATTTAGCAGATGCAAAGGTCTATCTTTGATATATCCTCTTAATTTAAAGAAAACAGATTTAGGAACAGAAAAACAACTCAGTATGTTAAAATAATGAAATAAAATTGTTTAGGAAACTCTATTAAATAAAAAGAAAACTCTACTAATCTAAAAAATTAAATAATAAATCATAGTTCTATTGTACCTAGAACATCCATTGATTTAAAAAAAAAATTAAAGACAATTCAACTAGAAAAAAATCCCTAGAAATGGTGCAGAATTTCACTAAACAAGATAAGAAGAATCCAGTGGTGGCTCTTACACTGCATATTGTTGTCTTCAAATTAGTTGTTCTGATTACCAGGTGTAAGCATGAAAAATTGGTTTCAAAAAGTTATAAAAAATCAAAAGGAGAGAAGGAAAGAAAACATCAAGCATTAACTTGTCCTTTCAATAGGCCAGCAGAAACCAGCTGTACGATTATCCACGTTTTCCTGTGGATATACACAAATATTTATTTTTCCCTTCCTTTTTTTTGTCTTTTCCCTTGTCCTAGTTGATCCTTCCCTTTGAACAGATTCTTTTTTCTTTCCACAGTATGTAGTCTACCTTTCAGATTCATATAATTTATAGCAAAATGTTAGTGCTCACAGCTTCCATAACAGTCATTTTTCCTGTGAAACAAAAAATAAACACAAAACAGAACAAATAGCAGTCATCTTACTGCAACTCACTTTAAAATAAAGCACTGGTAAGTAAAGCCTTTTGAATGGGTGCACAGCTTTCACACCAGTACATGTTTGAGCTTACTTACACTGTGTCCATGAACAGAAGAGAACTTTATGTGAAATTGTGTGATTAAAACCTTAACATTATCACTGCTATTTCTATAGGAAGAACAGAAAAACATATTGAACAATTCTATTTAATTTGAATTTTAAACCAATCATGCTTGGCAACCCAAGACACAGAAAAGAAACTTTACCATGACATCTGGAATATTTGGTGTTTAGATCCAGGAGAAGGGATGGACAGAGAGGCAGTGTCATGATGGAAAGAGTCCCAGCTTGGAGTTCTCAGACCTTGGCTTGAAATTCAGATCTTCCTGTTATTAGTTGTGTCAGCAGGGGCAAAACACCTCATTTAATTTAACCTCATGTATTGATCTAGGAAAGGAGCCATAAATCTTTTCATTCATAGTGGTGCTGAGTGGCAAAATACGTCTATGTGATAGCACAGATCTAGAAGACCAGTGTGCCATTTACTCTCCTATCATTATTAAAGTGTAAGTGGTCACTTTACATGTACGAGCGTGAACACATCCACGCATGAATGTTGCTTTAACAGCACACATTGTGGGCACACCGACATACCCTCTTTGTTTCAAAGTGGCTGGGGAATTTAAATTTAATATCATTGTGTCAGTACAGTAAGAAGTTAAACAGCAAAGAGTTAAGATGACGGACTATGCAGACAGACACCTGAGCTGCACTTCTGATTCTAGCATTTCCTGCATTTCTTTTAGGAAAGTTAATTCAGCTTCTCAGTTCTTTTCTTCCTACAAGTGTTAATATCTAAATCATAGGTTTGTGTGTCAAACAAGGAAGATTACATATAAAGACAACCCAATGGCAAATATAAAAGGAGTTTTCATAAACAATTGTGGATGTTTTACAAACCTGACCAAATATATTACATATAGGGCATAAAATGGCAACCACTTAATGGGATCAAACAGCCCTAAAGAGACAGTGGGAAAATTCAGTATTGGGCTGCAAAGTTCGATTTCCAGTTTGCATTCCCAAAGATTTTAGTGTTTTCATGTAGTTATTAGAGAGCTCTAAACAGAGCACAACTCTAGTATCAGAACACTTCATGCTAAAGTCAGCTCAAATGTTTTCTGTCATCTTTTGTGAGATAGTAGTCACTATGAATCAGTTGATATACTTGATAACTCCTAGAATAAATAAAAAATAGCACCATTTAGTTCATTTAAATAAGAGATTCTGGTGACTTATATTTTTGTTTTTAACAAGTATAGCTAATATTTATCAAGTTCTTAAGCTCCGTTACCTTGAGCCTCCCCGCACAGTCGATACCGAGAGGTATTTCTATTTCAGGCACTAGTCACGGTGTGCAAAGCTCTTAAACAAAATTATACCTTACAATTTTTTTTAATGAAACTGCTTTTCTGAATAGTGTTTTCAAATATCTTAGGAACAACAGCAAGAAGGGAGGGGCCGGGGAGATGCCTCTGTAGAATAAGTGCTTGCTTGGCAAGTGCAAGGGCCTGAGCTCAATCCCCAGTTCCACCAAAAAAAAAAAAAAAAAAAAAAGGGAGAGGGGAGAGGGGAGAAGGAGAGGGGGAGAGGGGAGAAGGAGAAGGGAGGAGGAGAGGGGAGGAGGAGAGGGGAGAGAACAGAAATGGAAGCACATGATGAACCTTGATCACAGTGTTGAGGTTCTTTTTTACAAGAATGGGTACAGGATGATCTGGATTGCGACAGCCGGTAGAGAAGAAAGGCCAAGAGGACCCAAGAGTGCATCTGAATGTAGGCTCTGGAGCCCAGCTGCTGGGGCCTGAGGCCTGATTCACTGTTTACCAGACCTCTATATTCATGGGAAAGTCATTGAATCTCTATGTCTCCATATCCAAAACATCAAAGAGGCTCTGCTCACACTTAAGTAAACCCTTGAAAGACACAATGTTTAGAAAAAATGAATTTGGCCAGAGATACAGGCCATCAGTACAGCCCCCCAGGGGCCCCACGCCATGTCTCACTAGCTTGGCATTATGTTCCACCCCATAGTGCATGGGGTGTGTCTTTCTTTGCCTTGGTTGACAAAAAAACACACATAGACACATACATAGATGTACACACACACACACACACACACACACACACACACACACAATTTCTCCCCTCCCCAACTTCCGAATGGGGGTGGGGACCAAATCTCTAAATCTAAGAAAAGGACTTGGATGCTAAGCGTCTACACACTTTGAGGCTGACCACGACATTTAGCATGGCCATATGTCCCAGATACCTTGAGACAGTCCCAGTTTACAACTGATATCCCATATGGCTAAACACATGTTCCTGGTAGGAGTGTCGCAATTTGGATGACAGTTATGTGGCTGCCCTCACTGTCTTCTGCTTCCTTTTGCCACAGACCACATTCACATATCCTTTCCTATTTTCCAATATGTAACATACATTTTTATTTGTTTGGATTAATTTCACATTTTGGTTTCATTCTTGCATTTCCATATAAGCATTTCCATATACAACAGAATTTGATCATAATGTCCTACCTAAAATGTTCCCTTACATGCACTTTTCATATAACTTTCCTTTTTCTTAAGACCAATGAAAAAGGAACTTAGTAACCACAATTTCAGTTATTAAAACAAAAAGCATATACTTACCCTCTTCAGGAAAAAAAAAATCCCAGCAAAAATAGGCTAATGGTCCTTCAAACCACCACTCCTTTGTTTAGCTCCGAGATTTGGATTTATGATTGTTCCTTTGCTCATATTATTTCTCAGTGCTGTCTGCATATTTCATCACCTACGGGTGAAATAATAATTTTATCAATTTTTCACCATCACTAAAGTACCCAATAATATCTTTATCTTTTTATGAACATGCTTATAAATATATGCATAGGTAGAATCTTGTGTGTGCATACACGTGAACATGTAGATTGACATGAAAGGTCTGAAAACATGCACAGAAATGTTCTTTGCCCTTCAGAAGCAGGTGGCTCATGAGAAAAACAGACTGGCTGATTGCCCCTCAGTTGCTGCCACTTCAGGGGCCATCACGTGGCGGGGCTGGGCTCGGCTCTGCATTCTCTCCAGGATGATGAGAGCCAATCAGCTTGTCAGCACTGATCTGCTTCCCATGCATGTTCCAGACAGACAGATATGAGCCAAACGGGCTGTGCTTTCCAGACATACCTTTTATTAATTTTAGTTTAAAAATCGATGTCTTAGGAAACAACATATATATCTTGTTTATAATAAGAAATTCAGAGAAGGAAACATTTAAACATATGACTATATTTGGCAGAGCATACAATAAATTCTGGAATAAGAGTACTATGTCTAATTCTGTTTCTTTGGGATTGGTTCTGCTGGCTTTCATATGTTGCTAATGTGAAGAAAGATTAAACAGAAATAAAAACTTAAAATTGTCACATAGAATTACTGAATAAATGTTATTCGAATTGTGTTTCTGTTCAATCATTCACAATCACAGTACTGTGACTATTATTTTTCAATCAAATCTTTTTTTTATATATATTTTAGACAGGATCTCACTACACATTTTCTGCTGGCCTTGTCTTCCTGCCTCTGTCTCCTGAGAGCTGGGATTACAGGCCTGTACCACTGGGCCTGCCTGAATCAACTGTTTACACACTGAATAACCAATATCTAAAGATTTTGCCACAGAGCTGCACTGGTGGTCAGTCCTAGTGTTCCCAAGGATTCTGAGGACCTTTATGGGCGTGAGTGAGCCCTAGTGAGTGAGCACCATCGGGTTTTTCTGCATATAGCTGAGAGTTCTCTAACTTACTATCCACATAGTGCAGAATCATTAAGTAACAAGTAATGAGAGTGTGCTTATTAAATAATGTACACATTATTAAGTTCCAGGGAAGCAATGTAATTATGAATTTAACCAATTTGATGCTTTTGTAGAAATTTTAGGTCATGGAAAAGAGCCATGAGCATCATGTGACCCATAGCTGGGGTATTTTTACCACCCTTCACCTTTAGTGCAAATCCACTTTTACCCTTCAATTATAGCAGTTTTATTTTATTTTATCTCATTTTTTGATATCCAATGTATTTTCATTTAACCAATGCACAGTAAATTTTATATACAGATTTTGGTGTTTGCAGATGGTTAGAAAAAATTTGTAGAAATAACTTTTGGTATTCTCACAATGTATGCTTGGAAAACTCTGTCTTCATTGTACTTAAAAGACAATGGATGTAGACTTGGGCTGAAATTTGGGGACTGAGTGAAGCATAAAGGCCTGTTGTGGAGGCTTCAATTAGAAAATAAACCCTGGAGTTAGAATACATTTTCAAGAAAACAGAAATGGAAAGTCATTTTATTGAAATGACATAAATTATGATACCAGAGAGTCTCTGATCATATTAAAGCTACATTAATCAATGGGTTGGTAATTCAGATGACCCTGATGTTCACCAAAGACAAGACAAAGTTTTTTTCCTGCAAATATGTTGTGTTTTTTGTGTTCAAGTGTTGCCAATAAATACTTTCACATGAATACATCCAATCCCAGTACCTTTAGAGAACTTCAGTGCACTGTTTTCCTTCACTGTCATCCAAAGGTTACATTTAATGTCTTTTAATAAAAGGAAGACTCTAGGTAGTTCAGCATTAGTGAAAGGGTAAGCAGGCAGTAATCTTAACAATACCATATCATGTATGTGCTTCATAACTCTAATTAATTTCCAGCCTTTCTTTAGGGTCTTCACTGAACATAAATTTTAGCCAATCAATTTATTACATAGCTAGAAATAAGTACAACAGCTAGATATAACTTCACTAAAACTCTTTGAGTAATGATCCAGTTTTCAATATTGTTCCCAGGGTAATTATTTTCCCTATTTCCTTCAGAATACAGTATGAAAATATTCTCAATATGTATGATATCCTTCCAAACATTATTAGTACAAATTTTTCTTCTTGTTGAATTAAGAGAAAGTAGCTGTGTATCTATCCTGTTTTGTATATACAGATACAAAATGGTCCTTTGTTTGTATCCACATTTTTTGTTTATTTTTGTCAGAGATGGGTATTTCATTGCCATTTAAATTTATTGTAGGTGTGTGAATTCAGCAAAATAATCCAATGTATTCCAGTAGTCCATAATAGTAGTGGATTATACAAGGGACTGGGAATGTCAGAAGTTATTGACTTGAGCCTTTTATAGCTCAGCCTATAAATATGGCTTTACATTTTATACCCCGTTTTTATACTTTTCTGGTAGATGGTTAAAACCAAGATAAAGCAAGACCTATATAACAAGAAGTGTCACTTTTGTATCTGCCAAGGTCAGTAAAGTCCCCTCAGGATTTATCCTGAAATCCTGTACCGCAGTTTATAAATCGTTTGTCAGTGTCAGCCATGTGGATGAGTCACGGCCATTCTTTAACCAATTTTCTCTCTGTAAAAGTTTGAGTGAATTTTTTCTCTCCCAGTGACTCTCCTTAGGCACACTCTACATTGTCAATCACTTTCCTCTGTGGCACCATAATCTCCTTGCTCAGGAAATTTGGGGCACAACTGAGTTATAAGGTCATTACAATATAGTTTTTCTTATGTCCTTGGTGTTCACTGACCTTGAAAAATTAGGGCCAATGAATTGGCTGTCCTTGTAGTCCTTCTTTTTCTCTAATTTTTGCTCTGCTAACTTAAGTTGTTGACTCTCCAGAAGAGAATAATGATATTATTACCCTACAACATAATCAATTGAGCTTAACTGATCTGTCTGCATGTCATACTATGATTAACCACTATGAAGACAACACTATTCAATGTATTAATTATTGAAACTGTCCTGTTAATCGGTCTTGAAACTGTCTCATTGCTATTTGTTTCTCAATAACATTTATAAAAATAATAAAAAAGAACATTATAAAGATAACAGCAAAAAATATGTCTGATATAGGTATACTTTGCCATTCTGTCAGTATATCATTCTGAGTAAATTTGGTTTCTATGTAAAACTTAGCTCTGGATGAGATTGTTTACTGGAAGACAGTAAGAGGAGTAAGTTGGAAGCTATGTGAGACTTGCCTTCTCACTGTGGGGTAATTTCTTCAAACACAAAGTTTGGTTGTGGGGATGGTACAGGATCGTGATATAAAATAAGACAGGTCTGTGAATGGTTCATTCATGTTCTCTGATGATAACTTAATGCATTATTTCTCTTCTACTTATGTTAATAAAACCCACTAATGTTGCTTGCTTTCAAGGACATATGAGTTAGAAGTTATTTAAAGTTTAAAGATTACAGAGCAAACTGATCGGTGAAATGGGCGTGGATATGAAAACTCAGGGAATCCCGCAGCAGTACCCGGAATGCCAGACTCCCCTGAGAGCAGAGTGTGGACGGCATCAGCCTCAGCTGCGAAACGTGGACTTCCACCTTTCCAGCACCCACTGCCGCTTTACCCTAATGGTCCAGCGTGTGCAGCTGACTTGCACCAAGGGGCTTAGCAAAGGAGCAAGTGTCCACAATGACCTGCTCAGGAAAGTAGGGCTCCGGGATGAACCATGTGATCCCGAAGGAGGGACCAAAGGGGAACGAGTGGTGGTCAGAGCCGTGAAAGCAGCCCAACTGCAGTCCAGCCAGAAAGAGCTGCAGGGCACACAAGCTCAGAGGGTTGTTTCCTTCATGCATCACATGTGAAACAATTTGGAAGCAATAAACATGCTACAATATTGCCTTCTTAAGTATATAGATGAGTTATTATTTAAATTTGAATAGTTTAGAATTATTTATCCCTTACTACTTAATCTTCTTGATTATTTTAAGCTTTTCAAACATTTCTATTTATAAACATTTCTACAAAACAAACATCATAAAATTTAAATATTAACTGTATCATTCTTTCAATATGTAAACACAATACAAGCCTTACAGTTGAAAATTTCAAAACAATGCCATGGGGCTTCTGCCCTGATATATATAGGATCTCAGAAAAGAGCAAGATTTGGCTCATATTTGCTCAGGTTTATGTTTAGTTTTTATTAATTTTATTGAGAAAAAATAACAATGAGACAGCTTCAAAACAGGTTGGTAGGAGAGTTACAGCGATTAGCACATTGCATACTGTTGTCTTTGTAGCAGTCATTCATAGCACAAGATGCACATACGATATCCTGTGGAAACCCTATTATTACAAATATTTCTTCTTATTGAATTAAGAGAAAATATCTATCTATCTATCTATCTATCTATCTATCTATCTATCATCTATCTATCTATCTATCTATCTATCTATCTATCTATCTATCTATCTCCTATTTTTTATATACAGATGCGAAATTGTCCTTCATTTATATCTCCTTTTCAGTTTAGCTTTATTAGAGATGGGTATTCCATTGCCATCCAAATACTGTAGGTGCATGAATTCAGTAAAATATTCCAATATAGTCCAGTAGGCCATAATAGTAGTAGGTTATCCACAAAACTAGTAATGTCTGAATCTGTTGACTTAAGCCTTCCACAGCTCAGCATATTAACATGGTTTCATTTTTCATAACCTTGTTTCTAAACTTTTCTCCTGGATGGTCAAAAGCAAGATAAAGCAATACCCATATAATAAGAAATGTAACTTTTGTATCTGACAAGGTCAGTCAAGTCCCCTCAGGATTTATCCTGAAACCCTGTTCTGCACTTTGTAGATCTTTTGTCAGTGTCAGCCATGTGGATGAGTCACAGCAACTGCTTGACCAGTTTGCTCTCTGTCAAAGCCTGAGAGAATGTTTTCCCTCATGTGACTCTCCTTAGGCACACTCTACAACATCAATCACATTCCTCTCTGGCCTCATAATCTCCTTGATCAGAAACTTTGGGACATGCCTGAGTTACATGATGTATTAGATTCTCCTGTGTCCTGAGTCTTCACTGACTTTGAAAGTCTAGGGCCAAAATGTTGGCTGTCCTTGTAGCCCTTCTTTTGCTCTAAATTTTGTTATTCAAACTTAGGTTGTTAACCCTCCAGAAGAGAAGCTTATTATTGTCCTACAGCATGTGCATGTGGGTTTAATTTCACCATCTATCTGAATATCAAACATCTTAGGCATAAGATAGAACATTTATTTTCCATCATTTATTGATATGTTAAACTTTAAATCTCTACCAAATATGGAAAAAGAATTTAAAAAATATTTAAAAATGAATAAACAGTTACATATTTTTACACAGAACTTTAGAAATCTAACCATATACATCATTGTAGCAGAACAGTTCTGTGACATTTTTTTTCTTATCTATGTTTTCTCATTTATTACCTTTCTTTTAACAAATAAAACATTTAATTGATACAGTCTGGCCATAGTTTTTATGTCATGACAAGCAGTATACATTTAGAAGAGCAGAATGACAGGCATTCCAAGCATGACCTCACTATTACACATTGCTATCGTCAGTGAAGTTGCTTAGTTCATAGGTATCAGCATAAATATTTAGTCATAAATCCCACCAATTAACTCTAGTTTCAACAACCTGCTGATAGTTCTCAAGATATTTATTGCCTTACCCATCTTGTGTGTATAAATGTATGGCTTTGCCACTGTCATGTTTCCCAGCATTTCTCCTTGCCTTCTTTTCATTGTCTAATCCTCAAGTTCTTGCTTTCCTTTTGGGTTATGCCTTTCTATTTGTATTTCTTCTTTTCAGTTCTTTTACTAGGGAGACTATACAATATTTTCAGATGTGGGTCTGGTTTATTTCAATTATGAGTATATCTTCGAGTGACATCCACTTACATATGAAGGCTTTGAGTTTACCCTTCTTTATAGCTGAGTAATACTCCATTGTAAAAAAATACCACATCTTTTTCATCCATTCTTCGGTGATGGGTATCTTGGTTGTTTCCAAGATTTGGCTATCACAAATTGTGCTACTATTAACATAGGTGTTTTCAAAGCACTCATGAATTAACATGCAAGTATAAACCATTTCAGAACTGTAGCTGTTAAATATCTAATATCACCTTGCTTTAAGATTGATTTCCTGTAGTGATGTCCTCTATAAAATTCTATGCCCTTGAATCAGTAAGATCAATAACGCAAGTACTACCATGCACTTTTTGAGCTTAATTGGACCAAATAAGGTAGAAGTCAATATTTTATGATATTAGAATCCATCTTTGTTATGATGTATATGTTAAAATAATTATGTTTCCTAACTTTCCATTTGCATTTATAAAATTTTCAGTGATAAAAACTTTCATATCTGAGGAACATCATTTTACTATGTTAGCATTTATGGCTCCCTAAAAATGTTTTAGAGATAGGAAAGTTTTTGCAAAGTACCTGAGATTTACTCACCTTTATGCTGCTTTAGATTGACATAAAGAGGAACATTTTGCACTTCTTTGTCTATGGCTATATATCAATGCAGAAATAAAATGCTTCCTTGTTCTAATAAATATTTCTAGCTTTATATTTGATAGACTAATTGTACATCCATACTTCATAATACTAAATTCAAGGGATTTTTCTTTCTTTTAATTGTATTTTTTTATAGTTTTATGGATATGGCCTAGTCTTAAAGAACTGCAATGTTTCTTTCTACCCTCTGAGAAGTTTCCTAAGTCAGTGTAAATTTTACAATATGGTGTCAGAATAAAATTTGTTTTGGAAATAGGCATTTTCATTTTCCTTTCTTCAA
>PVKA01047566.1:0-14256 GCA_004027165.1 Ctenomys sociabilis | reverse complement strand
ATATATGTGCTACTTACATTAGAATTATAAGCCATTTGATTATAGTTCAACTTTTTTGGGTCTACTAATCAATATTGATCTGTTTTACACTTCCGAAGTTCTTTTTCATCCTTTCTGTATCCTTCTTAGTTTATGTCTATATTTTTAATTTTGTCCATAAATTATTGTTCTAATGGAGTTTTGAAGAAATAGAGGATGTTTTTTGCATGTTGTACGACTGATAATCTTTAGCTACAAATCTGTGTTTATTTTCCAGCATAATTTTTCCTCAGTTTCAATCCTTGCAATTTTCACTATTTTAATCATTCTTTGTCCATTATTTGATTGTCTTTGACACCTAATTCAATCTGAATCAGAGTAATAAAACAAAAGAAAGTAAACCCTTTACTTCTGTATTCTATATTTTCTTGTGTTTTAGCTCTAAGACACCAGCCTCTTTTCTGTCCTCTATCTTTCTTTATTTCCTAACTACTTGCACTACACTTACTGCTCCTTTTTTCATAGGGGATGCACTCATCTTGCATCTTTTCATTGTGATATCTGAAGTCTCTTGTTGTGGTCAGCAGCACAAAGGAAAGCCCTTGCATGGCAGAAGCGCTTGTGAGGGAGATGGATAAATAACTAGTAATATCAAGATAGTGAACTCGGCGTGCTGCTAAGTACAAGCAGGAATATGTCATCTATCGCTCAGACCAAGGAAAACTGAAGCTGGGGAGAGCTGGGTTATTCTGAATGATACGGTAATTAGGAACTTAACAGAGTCTTCTATTATAATTGCACATAGTCAGGCTATGAGTTAGCTTCTTTAGTGTGCCAGAAGCATATTCATTCAAGGACAGTATTGTCACTTTTTGAGTCACATTTTGAATATTTATTGCCTAACACAGTGCCAGGCACAAGGGAGTCTAATGAATACTAAGTGAGAGAAAGATAGAAAAGGAGCAAAAATGTAAATGAAATTTACATTGCTCTCAAAACTTACCTGAATTAAACAGTTCAGTACCAAAACCACTGATACAGTCTCACTTTTCTATAACAGTTTTGGTTAACTAGCCCAAGTTAATTACTATTTTATTATTTTCTAAAGAAACAGTGACTTTAAACTACCTTACAGCACTACCTAACATGTGACCACCAGCTTAAATGGAACCTGCTGTGCTTGATAGGACCTTACATAGATATTCAGGCATTTCTTCTCATACAATATCATTCAATTAATATAATTTGCAGGCAAACTAGAACAATTAAACAAAGATTTAATTGTTTAATCTAAGACTCAGATTGAACTCAGAGCAAATGTTGAGAAATAACACCAGGAAGTCCCCACTCTCTGGATTTTATTTTAGGTCACTTATAGAGAACTTGAGTTGCAAAACCTAGCACCTGGCTGACCTGAGGCACACAGAGGGATGCAGGCCTGCTGCATCCAAGGAGCCTGTGGATCAGAGTGAAGCTCCCTATACTCGATCAGATGCACATTTGGGCCCCCAGATTTTCTGAAGAGAGTGAAAGGATTGGTAGAGAATTACACACGTGTGCCACTTGCAATGAACACATGTCACTAGATATTAATTAAAGTCTACAGATCTAGGATAAGTGATCAATAGTCAGTGGGAGTTCTGATGTCAACTTCCAATGCCACTTCTGAAGAACTTCAGAGTGCTCTGCTAACTATGCTTAGGAAAGGTTATATTTAAATCTAGTCAGCACTTTTCTATTTCCCATTATGAAATTTTGTGTTTTTTTTAAAGAAGTCAAAAATAGATATGGATATGACTCCCAGGTTCCCTTTTGTTTATTTACTTATTCATTCATTCATTTATTTTTTATATTTTAAGGAAGGGTCTATAGGGTGGATGTTCAAAGTCTCACTACTAGATCAGACTCATGGTGATCCGCCTGTTTACAGCTCCCAGGAGGTGGGATTACAGGCATGCGACACCATTCCCAGTCTCAGTTGCTATCTCAGTGCGTCCTCGGAGCAGGGTCAATGTGGCAGGCCTGGGGATCAAATCCCCAACTCCTGTGCCTGCTTGCAGGTGCTTTAATTCATTGAGCTATCTGGTAGATCCCCAGGTGCTTCTTTTGGATTACCATGCAGTCTCAACCTCACCAAGATGCCGTTTGGTGTCCAAAGACATTTGACTTTTCCATCCTTTGAAGAACTATTTGCCCCTTGTGTTTATATAATCTGCAGGATGTCCAGAACATTCAGTAGCAGTCAGTTGTTAAGGTAATGTCATTTAATGTCAAATTGCATCATCAGTAATTACAAGTGTCTTACAGCACAGGGGCCTTGCTCTGGGTTGGAGGCCCAGCTTCACACTTTCTAGCCAAGGACCCTCAGGAGATAGAGTACATAAACTCTGTTATGGTTTGTGTCTAGCTGTCTCCCCAAAGCCTCATGCAGTCATGGGGCAGCTTTTGGAGGTTGTCATTGGTTCTTGATCCAATACTGGGATTATGGGTGCAAGTTCCTTGGGGCACATATTCTGCATTTCAATGAAAGGAGGGAAGGCAGGCCAGCTGGCCACCTGAGCTCCTGCCACTCCCTTTGCTCTGTGCTGTTTATCATCACCAGTGAAGGTTGCTCTCTGCCATGTGCTGCTCTGCTGGTGAGCCAGCTGAATATGGACTGAAACCTCCAGTAACTGTGAGCTAAATAAACCTTTCCTTCCTTCATTTTGAGTGTAGGCTATTTCTCTCAGCAACTATAGAAGAATAACTGAGACAACCTCTGAGCTCAATCTTGTTTCCAAGCCCTATTCTGGGCCTCATATATGTAGATTATACATATTGATAGTACACACTTAACTTTTTAGCTCTAAAGACAGAGTGAGAAGATTCCTATTCTAGAATGCAGATGGTAGATTCAGCTCTTTGCCCCCCTCTTCAGCTACTGTTATCATTACTGGTATTGCTTTATATTGTAATTATCTTAACCTATCTTAAAAAAATTAACAAGACTGTTCATCTTGAACTCACACTTCAGCAGCAAAAAGATAAGACAGTGCAAAGAGCACAGGAAGAGAAAGTAGTCCCAGGACTTCCAGGAGGAGAAGCAAGTGCATCAAGAATCAGGGGAACTGCCACCCTGTTTCGGTGATGAGCAGAGTGGGTGCACTAGAGGCTATATTGTACTCTAAAGACATACTCCATCTTTAGACTCAAGATGTGTGTCCTAAGGACAGTTACTGAAGTAACTGTCCTTACATCAACATATTTATGTCTGCAAAAATATGTAGAAGAGGAAAGACTTTTTTCCATTCATATGCTTTAGCAGACTTTTTTCAGTGTTTCATTTTTCCATATGTGGCATTTTCCAGTTTGATTTGGGCCACATTGCACCAGAAACAGCTGCTTTCTATTCACTACTTCAGCCAGAGTTGGTGACCATAGAAGGACTTGTCTCTTGTGCCCTGAGCCCCCGTGCTCAGGAGCAGCACCTTGACAAGAAAGGAATGCAATCCCAGTCCAGTTCCATGCCAAGGTGTCCCAACATGCGTCAGGAGCACTGCTGGAGGATGACAAAAATGGAGGGGTTCCAGATGCAGTGGGCTGCCTCCCTGCTGTACCAGCCTCTTCCCCTTGATGCAGGGAGAAGGAAACCCTGCTTTCCTTCCGTGGTCCTGGGCCTTCTGTCTAGGGGAGATTAAAAGAAAAGAATGGTTACATTTGCAGTGATGTGGTTGGTCCAAAACTGCAAAGTAATTCCTGTCACTGTAATTTCCAAATCGACAAATTTGAGTGCTTATTTTTAAAAATTATTTATGTATTTATTTATTTATAAGGTACAGGCTCTCGCTATGCAGCACATGTCTTCAGTTGATGCACATTGCATTTATTTATTTTTTTGTTTGTTTTTATGTATTTGGCATAGAGTCTCACTATGTAGCTTTGACTCTTTGTGATCCTGCTGTTATCAGCCTCCCCAGCACTGGGATTACAAGTATGCGCCACTACCACGCACAGTTTGGTGGCTGACTTTGTACACCCAGAGGTGGGGCTGGTGTGGCACATGATACTGGGGATCAAACCCTGGTTCCTGTGCTGGCCTCAGCAGGCACTCAGTCACACTGTGTAAATGACCTGGTAACAATGCTGCCATAATACAAAAGAGTGTTTCCATGTTCTCTTTGTGTAAGCTAGGACCCCAGAACTTTCCCCAAATCTAATGAAGTTACAGAAATAGAATTTATGACAAAACCACACGATCTGGATAAGATCAAAGGCAACCTTTGAATATTCTTTTCTGCTAAATGAGAAGGAGTGCATATGAAAAGAATCTCTACCTTTATCTCTTATATTTTCAGTGGTCTTCACTTCCTGGTGTGGGGAAAGGAATGGAAATTTGAAATGAATGATACTGGATGAAAAATGGCATCTCCAACCTGAGAAATCTGAAGATTTGCAGGAATAGTTATGTAGAGATACCTCATCAAAGGAAGATGAACCCTGGTTTAGGGCTCACTCTTCAATGAATTTTCTTTTTTTAATAATTTTATTGAGAAACAACTAGCAATGAAACAGTTTCAAAACCAATTAGTAGAACAGCTTCAATAATTAATACATTGCATATTGTTGTCTTAGTGGTTACTCACTGTACAAGATGCAGACATGATATCCTGTCCACAAACACAATGAGAACAAATCTTTCTATTCATTGAATTAAGAGAAAGTAACTTTATATCTATCCTAACTATTCTGAATATACAGATACAAAATAGTCCTTCATTTATATCCCCTTTTTTTGTTTAATTTTGTCAGAGAAGGGTATTCATCAATGAATCTTCTGCTTCAGCAAGAAGCAAATGATCTTCCATCTCAGTGTTCTGCCATCCGGTAGTCAGTCAATGATGCTATGAAGAAAGGCCCACTTTCATATGGGAAGGGGAGAATCTTAGGTTGCTGGCTCATCTGTACAGAGCAGAGGGAGGGAGCAGCTCAGGGAGCCCAGAGAGGAGGCAGTCATGGGCCTTAGTGGCACTCACTGATGTTCTTAGTCTTCCATCCCCCAAACTTCTCCCTGAAATTTCCAGAAGATACTGGACTGCCTCGTGTACATTACCACTGGTGTCACCCTAGTGTTGTGGTGGTAGTGTGCGTCTGATGAATTATCTTTATAATCGTATTGGACTGACACACTGGCTAAACTCTGTGTCAAGTACATTACCTGGATGTTGGCTCATCTTTCCCATCTTCCAGTAACTTACTTGAGCTGCATTATTATCTCCATCTTAAAGAGGAGACATCTGAGGTTTAGAGAAGTGATTTACTCGCATATGTTAGATAATAAGGGTTGAAACCAAAGTCATCCCCACAGAATGTGACAGAGGAACCCACACTTCAGTATCAATCTGTCTCAAGGATGACTCTCACCTGGACAACTGTGACCGCCTTATTTCAGCCCAGTCTCTAACACTCCCTCCCCCCTGTAGCAACCTCTGGGCTGTGCTTTTACAAAGCTTGACTTAGTGCTATTTAAATACACCCATGGCCAAAAGGAGCGATAAATCCTCACATCTGCTGCTCTCACAAAACTGTTAAACTCAAGCCATGAGAGTAACATGATTCGAGTGGACAACTGCAGACATGATCAGATAGGAGATGTTGCGTGGGAAATTAATCATTAAGCTTAGGGTTCACAGCAAGGTTCAGGGATGCATGAATCACTTGATAGTGACTTGATTATGCTGATACTGAACTTGAGAACCCAAAGTCCAGAACGTCAAGATCTGGAATCTCATGTCTCAGTCCTGCCCATTCCTTTGCCTCTGACACTCTTACCATGATTCAAAGTGGGAGTGGTAGGGGAGCTGGGGAGATGGCTCAGTGGAATAAGTACTTCCCTGGCAAGTGCAAGGGCCTAAGTTCAATCCCCGGTTCTGCCAAAAAATAAAAAACAAAAAAAAACAAAAAAAAAAAAAAGTGGGAGTGGCTGCAGTGCGCCTCTGGGTATGCGCAGCTTCTTCTGTCTTGCATGCACATCACTCCTCTAGCTCATGTGGCACTTTTTCTGAGGAGTGCTCTTAGAAATGCATCCTTTGAATGATATACCTTGTAGGCATTTTATATCATGATGATTTTGAGATACCTGCCTTTCCAACTCACAGTGAACTCCTCAAGTAAAAGCACAGACAACTGAGAAGTGTGATCATTTTCATTCTGTGACTACATATTCAAAAAGAAAAGCAACTCACCTACTGTCACACAGCCAAGTCCCCAACAATGCCATTTTGTCCATTTGATTATTTTTTTCTATAAATGTATGGTTTTAAGTAATGGTGCACTTCTTTCACTGTCCTATTCTTTTGGTGACGTAACACCTGAAGGAAGCCTCGGATGGCTCAGGCTGTCCTGTATCCGGGTAACTTTATCAGGTTACCTTGAATTTGTGCTTCCTTCTCTTCAGGCATCAGTGTTTTCATCAGTGAGAGAGGGCGTGAGGTCAGATGGTGTTGTGCCTGTTCAGGTCCTGTGTGTACGAATGGCTCGTGGGTCCTGGGTAACCTTGTCGCGTCAGCAGCCAGTCTCTGCCAAACATGCTGTGAGCCTGGGAAAAAGGAAAGAATGGCTCCTTCATACAGGCCATGTATGTGGGGCAAGAGTTATCAGTGGAAGAAAGTGACGCAAGGAGATAGCCCTGTGCTATCAGAGAAAGCCTCGTATCAGTGAGCAGCCCCCACCGTCCAGCCCTCCTTGCCAAAGCCATTGTGGGCTGGCTGGCCTCCCGGATACACAATGAGGATGGTGCCAGGCCAGGCCACTGTGGGAAAGGGAGGCCGGAGTCAGACCTATGGATCTAAAAGGTGCAGACAGCTAAGCAGTCAGGCCTCAGGCTCTGCCACTTCTCCAGTAACTGTCACTGAAAGGGGCACCATTTCCTCCAAGGAAAACTTTGCTGTCCCCAGAAGGCAGGCACTCTGGCAGCTTTACCAGCAACTCTGTCCTTCCACCTTGTACCATCCACTAATGGGCCAGGGGACTATCTGCATGGCTCCATCCTGCCTACTACTACCCAAAATAGGAAGAACTGAGCAGAGAGCATTTGAGTAACTTCAGTCCCTGTTCTAGAAACTGTGTCAAATTCTCCAGGTTCTCCTGCCACCTTGGCTGGGCCAACTTCATCTTATACCTTAACCTTTCAAAGATCAGCTCTACCAGGAGGCCTTTCTTGATTTTCCATAGCATAGGTTGAACTCTAAGCCTGGCTCTTCTACCCTGGCTCTGCATTGCCTCTGTTCTGAGAAACTAGTGATTTTTTTCCCTTTTTTTATTCATGAATTATTAACTAGGTAATCTAGTGAGTTTATTCACAAAGAGACACAAAATACGTTGCAGAAGAAAATAAAATAAAATAGAAACAATCCCTTGGGTGATGGTGTGCACAGTTTAATAAAGGAGTTAACTAATTTGTTATCTAATGTACAAAAATTCAAAGTCACAGGTATTAGATGGAACAAAGCCATAGCAACAGGGTAAGAGGAGTGTTTAATTTAGTCAGAGAGGCTGTCACACAAGTGTGGATAGAGCCAGAGATAGTGGGAAAGATAGACAAAGGAACTCAGGAAGATCCCCCTGTACTACTGATTTGTGTGCGGGCAGTGCTCCTCGGGGCCTAAGAGCAGATACATGCGCAGTACTGCAATGCTACAATTGTTGGAGCTACATTTCCTGCAAATTGGCTCTGAGGCTGTGGTCTAGTTCCGATCAGTATCTCCTCAAGAACCAGTCTTCTAGGTAGTCTTGGCCCGGAGCCTTGGCCATGCCATCTGCTGCAGATTTTCACATGCTCTCTCTCAATGAGAGTCCCCAAATTGTGCTTTCTTTCTACCAAAGATTGTGTGGATCTCCTCCTTTCCTTGCCTTCCACACCCATGCACACAGTATGCCTAACTCTCTTGACCTTCTTTTCCATCATAATTTTAGCTAGTGCAATTCCCAGCTTGTCAGTAGGGCTCTTCAGAGTATGCTTCCTATTTATCCTGTGCCTCCCTACCTCCAGGGAACAGGATTAATTTTGAGACCCAGACAACCTTGATTAATGCGGCAGACTAGCCATGCCCAGCACTCCTTTGAGATGCTACCCAAACTTTCTCAATACTAGATTCATCACAGCCAAAAACACATTTGGTTAATCAACTCTCTTTTTCAAACTGGAGCCACTCTGATAAAGATTGAAAATGCACTCCTATTGTAAGTAGCTACTGTTTCCAATTACATATGCTTCTCCCAGCCACCATGCAATCTGTTCACTTCATGCTGGTTTGCAAGAGCTGTTCGCACCAAACCATTGACAGCCACTATCTAAACTAAAACCATCTGCTGAGCCATTTGCCATGCATGCTGGGGCTCACAGACTTACCCAGTTGAGGCCCTGTGGAGTAGTCCATAAAACAAGCATGAATTAAAGCAGCCTGTTTTTATTAAATGTATTGCAACTGATGGGAAGATGGACAAGCCTGTCTGGCAAGGATAATGGCCAGTCCTCGGCATCTGAAGTCTTGGATGTACTCCAGCAGTACCCTGCATCTCAAGATCATTGAGTATTTTAGTAGTGTGGCTGTGCTTAGAACTTATTTATCTATAAAAAAGCTTTAAAAAAGATTTAATGGTTTCTCCTCTTTCTTGTGAAAAATTCAGCCATAACTGACACGACTTCTGTTTCCACCGATATTGCTTTACTTGGAGACTCAGGGAGGAGACAAGAAGGACTCCAAACCTTAAGGGCATACTGATAGCTTTGATTAATATACCAAACCCAGGGTCTTAGAATATGGGAGGCCTACCGAGTTACCCTCGGATCTGGATTATTCAGAAAATTTGAGCAATGTCCTGTGCACCTTTTCTAAATACTGTGACCAAAGTAGTAAAGACTTAGGGAAGATGATACTTTGGGCCCAAAACTCCAGATTCTGACCTTTGTTTCTGAAACTTATTCTGGGCACTGGAATGGAAAACAGCAATGGTTAAATCCAGGGCATCCTCCAATAATTAAGAAAATTCAGCAAACACTAGCTACTCTGATTTCAAAGCCCTCAGGAAAATTTCTCATACTTCACCCTTTTAAATAGAAGAACTAGCTGTAGTTCTTAGGAAAAACAGCATCTAGCCCACTTGACAGTATATTTCAAAGTATAGTCACACATTAGTGTAATATGATATTTGAAGTTATTATTATTTCAAATAGAAAAATAAATTCATAAAACAGAGTTCAACAAAGAAAATCCTCTCCCTTCCTCACTGCAGGGCATCCAGAGTATTTAACACCTGCCCACCAGTTACAATGGACTCTGGCAAAAACGTTTGAGCTGGCTGGAGCAGCACACTCACACAAACTGAACGGTGCCTGCACTGGTCAGTTTCCCCAGTGGTGGGACAAAATACCAAACACAACTTCAAGGGCGAGGGATTCATCCGTGATTTCAGAAATTCCCGTCCACGGTTGGCTGGCTCCAAGGCGGAAATGGCATGGTGGAAGGGCACAGTGGAGGAACCTATGGTGGCCCGAGTGGAAAAAAGAGAAGGGAACCTGAAACAAGAATCTGCTCCTCTGGTCCCACTCCGAGTGGCCCACTTTCTCCAATTAGAAACCACCTCCTCCCAGCATATTGTCCTCTGAGCGCATGTATTAATGCGCTGATGAGCGTAGCGAGGCCATGGTCCAATCACCTTGCAAAAGTCCCACCTCTGAACACCTGAAAACTTCGGGGGACATTTTAGTTCTGAATCATAACACTGGTGCTGCCTCTGCTACATTCTATCTACTTAGAATTGAATGTGTGAAAATTTTTGAGTCCTGTCTCTTGCCTTTGTTGATAATCTTTTTACTTTGTTAGTTGTGTCCATTGTATGAATTTTGCTTTTGCATTTGCTGCAGAGCTGCAGTCTATTCATCTGTGATCCACTGGCTCACTCATCAGATACTGGTAGCCCCTGTTCAGCTTCTTCTCAGACATAATCTCTCTGGATTCCAGGAATCTAAACATAAGTAATAACGTGGTCATTCTGCAGAAAGCTCACACTCCAAAGGTGGGGACTTTGTCCTTTGTATTATTTAATGTTCTTTCTTAAGCCAGTTGTTAATTTAAGAAAACAGAGAGCAAAAGGAAAAGAAAATTCCAGCTAAGCGGAGTTACAGTGATTCTCCCAAGCAAAGGTTGACATTATTGAAGCAGGTTTATAGTTTTGGTTGCTCAACTATTAAGAATGATTAAATTTTATACCCCTGCATTTGCCACTGCTGGAAAACTCAGAGCCTTGTGATATGATCCAATACTGAGGAGAATTATATTATCCATGGAAGTCCCCAGTCTTTCCCCTGCCCTTTATTCAAGTCTACTTTGCTGTTTGTTTCTTAGTGAATTTCCTTCTGCCTGGTTTTTACCATAAACTGACTCAAATGGTTGTTGGACAAAGGCTAAAGTGATATAATACTTTTTATGCATCTTTTAATGAACATGGTTTACTTTATGCCCAAGTAAAAGAAATTCCAGTTCTGATATCTGAGAAATTGTTACCCTCTTTTTTTCACTCATACCTTCTTTTCTAACCCACTGTCTTTCTTTTTCAGGGCTCTTGCATGAGTTTATGAATATGTTGATCAGAGAATATTAAGTTATTACTCTTCAATATTAATATCTCATCATGTCCATCTCTAGGAATAAAATTATGGCTCTTGGATTATTGATCCCATCATATAAAGTGACAAATGACATTTATTCCATTTTATAAGTAAATCAGAGGTACGGAGGACCTTAAGAATAATGATATTTTCTCATTTTTTTTCCTTCTTACTCCTCTCTTTCATCAGAGTGTAGCACAGAGCATCACATGAAGCAAGTACTCAGAAGAGTTATCTGAATAAAGGGATGCATAAATGAATAATTGGATAACTTTGTCCTATGCTTATAGTTATATTTGCTTTTAAACTCTTTTACTTTCCGAGTAATTTATAAAATCATATGCTGTCAGTCTTTCACACAATTGAAAAATGAAGACAATTCAATCAGAACAGACATTTTTGTAATCTGGGTACATATCTGTATGTAGACCAGTATGTATATAAGTATATATGTATGTATGTATGCATGTATGTATGCATTCATGCATGCATGCAGACATCATGCAATTGCTTGCTTTTCCTTGGACTTAGGCAGACTGCTTCCTATTCAGATGCTGCTACCATGTCTTACTGCTGAGGCTCCTCCTTCTGCACAGACTTCATGCAGAAGCAGCTTCCTGGGGAAAAGGAACACAACCTGGGGTGGTGCTGTGCAACTGAGTGAGGCCTGGCTTTGTCCCACACTCAGCAAGACCTCAGTGAGTTACAGAGCTGCTTAAACTTTATTATTAGTATTTTAATTTTTTAATAATTCTATTGAGAAACAAATAGCAATGGAACAGTTTCAAAACTGATTAGTAGGACAGTTTCAGTAATTAATACATTGCATATTTTATCTTTGTAGTGGTTGATCATAGTACAAGATGGAGACATGATATCCTGTCCAAACACTATTAGCACAAATCTTTCTTCTCGTTGAATTAAGAGAAAATAGCTATATATTTATCCTAAATATTTTGTATTTACATATTCAAAATGATCCTTCATTTATATCCCCTTTGTTTAGTTTTGTCAGAGATGGATATTCCATTGTCATTGAAATATTGTAGGGCTGGGAGATAACTCAGTAGAATAAGCACTTGCTTAGCAAGTGCAAGGTCCTGAGTTCAATCCCTGGTGCTGCAAAAAATAATAATAATAATAATAAATAAATATTGTAGGTGTGTAAATTCAACAAAATAATCCAATATAGTCCAGTAGTCCATAATAGTAGTGGGTTATCTGTAGGACTGACAATGTCAAAAGTTGTTGACTTGAACCTTTTATAGCTTAGCATATTAATATAGCTTTATTTTTTGTACTTTGTTTTTATACTTTTCTGTTGGATGGCTAACACTAAGATAAAGCAAGACCTATATAATAAGAAATGTGACTTTTGTATCTGCCAAGGTCAGTCAAATCCCCTCAGGATTTATCCTGAATCCCTGTACCGCAGTTTGTAGGTCCTTTGTCAGTGTCAGCCATATGGATGAGTCACAGCCGTTGCTTGACCAATTTGCTGTCTGCTGGGGAGATAGCTCAGTAGTATAAATGCTTGCCTACTTAAACTTTAGACCTCTGATTTACAAAGAGGAATCACACAGTATGACCAAGAGAAGATATGTCAGTAATAGAGAAGGCTTAAATGAAATGTTTTGTGGGTTTGTAGGAGTATCCCTAATTGGCCTCACTCTGCCACAACATTTGCCTGGGAGCTTTGGGCTCTTGGTGTCTTTGTTATCAGTCATGCCTGGTTTGGGGGTACAAGCCCCACAGTTCTTTAGCTCTCCTTTCTCTTTCATGAGTTGTCAAGGGGAATTCCATTGGTAGCATCTCTGCTAGGTGTACAGTCTATGCAAGCACATCCATATGCCTGCAACTGGATCCTCATAAAAATTCCAAGTGGTAGCATCCCTGCTTTATAGATGGAAGAAGAATCTCCATGAGATTCAGCACAACTCTTAGTGAAAGAGGGCCTTATTAACCCTCCAAAGTCACTACTTATGTATCACGTGGAGCTAGACCAGAGACAACTCCACTGTAGGCAAACTTCACAAAAACCTGAAGACTGAGGAGGCAATAAGTTATTAGAAAAAATGGGGTAACAAGGAGTACCTTTATATGACAATAGAGTGGCCCTTTGAATGCTTTGGTTTTTCAAAAATAATGACAAAAAAACAAAGGGGCCAGGGAGATAGCTCAGTGGCTTCAGTGTCTACCTGACAAGAGTAAGGTCTCGATCCCCGGTACCAAAAACTAACAAACAAATGCAGTGCAACAAAGTTTGGCTGCATCTGGCCTCTCTGACCTGCCCTGCCTCTCACTCTGTACAGCCTGGGAATATTGAAAACTTAGAAACAGCTTTATAGAGATAAAGGGTGACCCTGAGGGGTGGATGTCCTAACTTGTTGTCATTGAACCATTCTTTGCCACTTGAACTTGTAATAAGCCTGCATGAAAGCAAAATCAGTCCAGTTAGAACTCTTCTTTCTGCCATCCTTCAGATCTGGAATTTAACTTCTCCATCTGGTTTGGCTCATATACTTGGAGAATGTCTAGGAGGAGAAGTGACAGGTGTGGAGGCTTGAGGCACCCAGTTGAACTGAGTGCCAGCTACAGACCAGGCTCTGGGTTGAATGAGGCCTTGTGTATGAGCATCCTTCACTCATCCTGGCATGAAGGCATTTATTTTAACTGATCTTTGCACTTCGTATGTTGTTTTTTGGCATCACAAGTACAGTTGAAATGATCACCTTTGCCTACATGACACATCTTTCCTTAGGGTGACTTCCAAAAAGTGACACCAATTATTCAGTCAGTTCTTAAAAACAATGTTCAGACACTTCATACGGGCTAATGTCTTGCTGTCAAGCGGACCTGAGTGATGGTGCACCCTAGCCCAGCAGGCCACGGGATTGCTCGTACTCTCAAAGCCCTGCTGATACGCATCATGGAGCAGGGAGAGGATCAGAAGATGCAGTGGAAGTGACACAGATGCTGGCCTGGTACCAGAGGCCTGGTCTCTGTCCTGCACTGAATTTGTGTAACTCTGGGCTTGAGCGAGTCTCGCTCTGTGTTTGGCTGGATGTGGCAGGGGTTGTGGGCAGAACAGAGCATCTTGTAGGTGCTTTCAACTGTGATTTCCCTTGACATTTTGGGGGAATACAAAGCTTTAGACAGTGGAATATAAAAATGTTTTACTGCTGTGATCCAAGTTATAGGTAAAAAGCAGTTGGAGATTTGTGTTTTAGAGATAAACTTGTGTTTAAATGTATCATAACTTACTGTATGGGAAATGTTGAAATATCATGTCTTCTTTCTGAGTTCTATGTTTAGAAAATAAGACACAGGATGGGAGTACAATAAACAGTAGTACTGTTAACAGAGTGTAGCTCTTAGCCTTCTCCCTCTCTTGAGTAAAGAATAGTGGGTTACTTGAGGCACTCATAATTGAATATTCAAAGATGCTGAGTAGCCAAAAGGCTAAGGAAATCTGTCTCTCTTTCTGTCTCTCTCTGTTTCTGTCTCTGTCTCTGTCTGTCTCTCACTGTCGGCCTCTGTCTCTCTCTCTGTGTCTCTGTGTCTATCTCTGTCACTGTCTGTCTCACTCTCTGTGTCTCTGTCACTGTCTCTGTCTTTCTGTGTCTCTGTCT
>PVKA01047565.1:0-14250 GCA_004027165.1 Ctenomys sociabilis | reverse complement strand
TCACTATGCAGTTCAGGCTGGCCTTAAGCTCACTTTGTAGCTCAGGCTGGTCTCGAACTCACAACAATCCTCCTGCCTCAGCCTCCCGAGTGCTGGGATTACAGACATGCGCCACCACACCCGGCTTCCTCTTTGAATAAGTGTTGCATGTCCTCTTTTCTGCAGCACACAAATACTCAGCCCTCCACATGACTCCAGGAAGTCTCAGTCACAGAAGTAGATCTCTCCAGATGTTCAGAAGGGGCTTAACAATATTCTAACCTATTTTCCATTATTGCCTTTGACATAGTGATCGTTGGTAAGCAGTTTCTATCTTTATCTTATTCTTTATCTTGGACTATCAACTAAAATTCTAATTTTGCATCTCAGTTATCTACCCTGATTTATCACAACAAAAGGATGACTACAACAACACACACACACACCTTAAAGTCTTTGTCTTTGAGCCATTCTTATGTTAAAGATAATAATTTCTGTCCCCAAAATGTGGTTATCATTAACAAAGATGAGACAATGTATGAATAATGGTGATAGTTTTATAAAAGTATGATTATAGAGTCACATTTGAACTTATTTGTTTGGCTTAGGGTTTTCAGATTATTAAATATTTTTAATGATCACGTTTTATAAATACAGCATATCCTTCAATACTGCATGAATATGAATATATCTCCTAATACTGTGTTACATCATTGATCATCACTGTGTTTCTTCTGAAAATACATTAACTGAACAGAATTGCTGAGGGCAAAAATAGGTGACTTCAAAACAACTTAGTACATCTGAAAATTTATACCATAAAAGCAATATCACCACGTAATATATTTTTAAAATTGTCGTAAAAGTCTGACTACTTATCTACTATTAGACATTCTTCCTAGTTATGTAGAAGCACATCTTTGAGCAGTAATGGAATAAATGCATGATGATCTTTTCTTTCCTAATAAAATATGTCAAAATTTTTGGAAATGTTTTTGGACCTGGGAATTATCAGAGTTATTTCAAGAGTAGGTTGGAAAAAGACACAACTTATCTTCAAAAATAGGGAATCCAATGACATAATTATGCTGACCATTATCTTTTTAAATAAAATAAAATGAGCAGTGAACAGCAATGTCATTATCAGATACGTACACTGAGCTGCTTTAATAATGGAAATGCACCTAGTGGTTGAGTGTTAATAAACTTCTATTTAAATAGAATAAATCAAAATTCTTGCGTCTCTTTAGCCTATTATACCTTAATTAAATTCTGAAGCACAGGCAGTAACTGCAGTGTTATATAGCTGGCAAAATCAATCACCACAGAGTATAAATCAGCCAGCTCCTTGTGTAGCAGAAAGCACAATGCAGTTAATCAGTTTTGATAATAGAAGTTTCATGCAGGTCAAAAGAAAATGACATACGGTTCTCGTCCATAGTATTTCAGATAGATGCTATTACTGAGAATATGCTAACTTTATCAAGGTCCCACGGACTCACCAATACCTTACTCAAGGTATCAGATGTCTTAAATGAGAGCATTAACTTTGTTGATAGATTTTCTCTCCTCCCACTTCTCGCTCTGTCTCTCTCTCTCTCACACACAGTCTATTCTCAAAAACATCATGAATATCCAACAAAATAAAGAAAATTATTCACCCTGACATTATTGAACCAACCTTATAAAGTAGTGGCAATTTTCCTAATTTTAGGAGTGCAATGTGATTTGTTGTATTTTTTATTTTTTTAATCCTTTTTAAATCATCTGCAGTTCCATAACTCACATCAATGACTTCAGCCTGAAAGAGAAGAAAACCCAAAAACAAAAGTATTAGAAAAAGAATTAAAACTAATTATGAATTTCATATGACAAAATTAATTTTAATAATTGAAATCTTTAACAGAGAGCTTATTCTAATGTTCGCCCTGTCTGAATCAGGATAAATAAGACTTTTCTATTTCTATCAAGATACAACAATTCTTCTGTTCACAGAGAAAAAAAGTGTTGGTCATTTTTAGTTTGTTCTTCACCTCCTAAGCAAATTACAAACCCAATATAATCCCCTAAGTGACTATAAAGTTTCATTGATTTTTGTTCAAGTTTCTGGAATTTCAGTTATTTCATGAACCACAGCAAGATTTTTTTTAATTCACTAACAATCATATCATTCTCAGACTAGAAAATAATCCAACAATTCTTCATCGTTTCATTTTTCAGAGTGTTTCAATTTACTCTCACAGCCAGCTGTAAATGAAAACTCAATGGTCGTATAAGACACAACCTGAACAACCAGAAAAAGTCTGGCATTCTCTGACTTTAAAGCCCCAAATTACCATGTCTATCATAATTTTCATCACCTCTTACTTGCAGTTATTTTATATAATACATCGATATTACTCATTTTTAAAATTCTTCTTTCGCTAATGTAAAAAGTACATGACTTTCTATATATTCCAGCAATAATCCTCTGGTGTAGTTATCTCTTCCTTCACCTTGATAAATCCTAGACTGCAGGCTCCACCAAATACACACTCCTATCCTCTAAGATGAATACTTTCAGCTCTATTTTCAGTTAAAATAATAGTTGTTACGTGTTCCAAAGACGATAATGCAGCATATGCTGCCTGACCTTACAGCACATGTCCATCCATGTCACTAGAAGGAATCAGTGGAGGCAAAGGGTGACAGAAAAGAAGATAGAAAAGCCAGACCCCTACCATTTCATTCTTCTCAACTGGGTTTTATACAAAGGGATATGAGGGAGATTCATTTAAAGGAAGAATTCTGCTTCTCGAAGAACAAACGGACACCACTGAGGGACCTGTAAATCTATCCATTGATGAAAATACTTCTAGAATGAAATACTTCTTCAGCCATTATATTCGTTTGTATCTGGAAAAAATCTGGGAATAGATTAAGCCTCCTTTCAAATTTTGTCTATCTGATGCACTTTATTTCTGAGCTGTCCAAAAATATACCAGCTCTCTCTTCCCTTGGGGCTCTCACTGGACCAACTCCTGCATGTAGATACATGCTAATTTTATTTTCCAATGCAGGAATACTTCTCAGTGAGGGGCCCATTATATATTCAGTTTTACATAGGTATCTGGCATACTCTGTTGGATTATGGCACTTGAATAAAATAAATAAGCATATGAAATATCTTTCAAAAATGAAGCCAAATAATTTCAAGCAGATTTTCAAAAAAAACTAAAACTTTAAAAATGAGTAGTTTCTCATTATAATTTTCTCCCTATTAAAATGTGATTAAATTAGTGCCTTTAATACAATTTTCAGCTTTCTGATGCTATTACCATATAAATAACTGTTCATCTATGATGTTCACATCCTGATTAAATAAATGATCCCATAATATTAATGATTACTTTGCAAAAATGGAAGAATTCCTATTTTTCACTTTGAATTTCTTACTGTACACTAATTATTTGTGATTCAATGATAGCATCTTAAAATAGGGCTATTACTCAATTGGTTGTATTAATGAACATATTTTTCATATTTAAAGAGGTTGAGGAAAAAACTTTGCTGTTTTGAAAGGATAAAGGCCAGGTGATACCTTTTCCTTTATATATATTTCTTTTTATTTATCCATATGCCTTTTCATATATATATATATATATATATATATATATATATATGCCTTTATATACATATGTATACAAAATGTATGGCAATTATAAAATATTAATTTTGCAAAAACAATTATATTTATTCATAATAATTTTATTATGTAGTAACTTTATTCAACAATGGCAATTTTAGTTAAGAAGCATGGCAACTCATGTTTTATAAATAGCACAGGTCAGTAGATACAAGTGCTGTAGTATGTAAAAGATTTTCTTTTCCACAAAGATATTTTTCAGTGTAGACATTGTTATAACAATCTACTTTGGCTTTTGCTTTTTGAGGCTCTGCATTAAAAATTTATAATTACAAAACTCTTAATGTTCTAATGGCTTGACAGGCAGCAATAAAATTCTAGGCACTGCCATGAAATGATGCTTCTTAACCAGGTTCTTTCTGAAAGTTGTTCCCATTTACCTTCAATCAAAGTAAAAATCAGAACTGCAAGAAAGTGCATTGAATTTTTCTGAGGAACAAATCTATATCCAGTGAGATAAAATAATGCCAAGCCATTTCCTTCCATTTATTCTCATTTCTACAAAAGTCCTCTTCTGTTTGCATTTTTCTGTTACAAAATCATCCATTCAGTCACTGGGGTACTATATTCAATTGTGTACAAATATTACCAATGAAGTCACACCTTATGAGTCTCTGCTCCAGTGAGAACCCTAAGTGTTCACTGAGATATCACTCTGTGTGCACCCCAGACTTTCTAGTGGGGACTTCCTGACACATGAAAAAGGCTAAGACACAGAGGGAAATGGAACTTAGCTCTTCCTGCTGTCTAGTGTTTTCATCAGATGTAGATATGAAAAAGTCAACATATTAACTTTTTATTTAAATGAATGTATACATTCAGTTTTGAATTAGGAGCTAGGAACTTCAAAACATTGCAATAATTAAAAATAAAACAAAATATTTTATTCCATAGAAAAATAAATCAAGGTATGGGATGATATCAGAGGATGGTAGGCTACATAGATAGAAGCACTAGAGAACTTTAGAAGATAAATGTTCAAATACAGTTACCTTCTGTACAGGGTAAAACATTAATAGGAGGAAAAGCACAGTTATCACACAAGCAGGAATCACTAGAGGGCTAGTAAATATGCAAAAATCTGGGCCCTCACTGTTCATTAAAAAGCATTTCTGTTTTCTTCTGAGACAGGAACTCAAAAGCCATTTACCTATCAACTATGACTGTTTACCTGGATCTAATATTGGTGCCCAACATTGATAATTGGTACCAGAACAAAGCTTGCCCTTCCTTTCATATTCCCATTTCTATTGTCATTTTTGGGTCAAATTGCTTTCCTGTTGTACATTGGAATGTGTGTGTCATTTAGGGAGTGTCTCCCTAGGAGGGGGGTGACACTACCCTTTACTCTTGGTCTTATAGATCTCACTCCCTCCAGAGCTGAGGACACCAAGATGAAAGGGTTACAGGAACATTCAACTAGCTTCAGAGGCCTGCAGCCTTTGTTGTCCTCCTGGGGTCCAGAGAATCCACATGATTGAGAGCAACATAAAGAGAGACAGTCTTTTCCTGGAAAGGAAACCATGGTCCTTCAGCCACAGAAATTCCAGAATTAAAGACACCAAGAATGAGATAACAATGTGCCCATAGCCTGCAGCTGATCTTCAACAATGGCCCTCCCCTTCTGAGTGTGAGAGAGTGTTTCCCTCCCACATGCCTAACCTGGATTCCTTTTCTATCTTCCTATAATTTTTCAAGTAAGTTGTTTTTTCTTCCTGTAGAATTGTGCTTTAGTTCTGATTTCAAGTATTACTAAATAAGGGTTCACACTATTCAGTGACAGAATCATCAACCAGACAAGACAATCAACAAAGACTAAAAACCAAAACATTATTGATGACATTCTAGGGGCTAAGGAGATAGCTTGGCAGTCTAAGTACCTGCCAGGCAAGTGCAAGAACCCATATTAGATCCCCTGTATCACATGCCTTGCTGGCCTCAGAATTCATGGCATGGTTGCACACCCTTGTAATCCCAGAACTGTGGAGGCTGAGGCAGAAGGATCACTGTAAGTCTGAGCTGTGTAGTGAGACACTGTACCAATAAATAAATAAAGAGATTTAAAAAAAAATTTAAATGGCATTCTACACATCAGTGGCTCTACTTTTGCTGTTGTTGTTAATCCGTTTTGTTTTATTTTTAATTTAAATGTTGTACACCATAGAAATTTTTAAATAAAAACTATGGAAATCAACTTCCTTCATTTTGCTCCTCTGAATCTAAACTGGAGGTTACCTTCTTTTTTCATAAGGGTGGCAAAACATTTTAAAATAGTGAATCATTTAGACAAAGAGACTGTTTGCTGTGACAGGAAGTAGCATTTGTCAACTTGCCTTGGGGCCCATTGTTTCAGAGAAGAGATGCTCTTCTGAGTGTGTCATGTAGTGTAACCTGAGGACTATATGTGGTTCCTAGTCCTGTCCTCTCTAGTAGGATGCAATTTTACTATAAAGAAATGCAATGTTAAATGGATCAAGAGCTGTGAATGAGTTACTGTATCTAGGGACACAGACGTTTAGTAGGCTCCATTATGTGCCAGGAACTGTGCAAATAATACCGACTTTCTCAGACAACAATCAGGCATTATCACCAATTCACAGCTAGAAAGTGAGCCTTAGAGAGGTCAAAGAATCTGTCCAAATAACATGACTAGAATTCAAGTTTCTCTAATAAATGTGACACAGTAGAAATAAAAGCATACATTCACTTCTTTATTACTGATAATCCTATTTTATATGAAACTTTCTACAAATGAAGAATTCAGTTTTTAATTTATAATTTCAGTTTACAAAAAATGATTTCTTCTGATAATAAATGTGGTGGAATATAAACCATAATTCCAATGAAAAAAGTGACTAAAAATATATATACCAATGAAAACTCTTCAATATAACAGAGCTTAACTGCTAAAATATGATATATGCACAAGAAAATATAAACTAAGATAACTAATTGCTGAATAAGCCATTTGTTAATTTTTATTCAGTTTTATTCTCCAAATGTCAATAATCACACTAGAAAGAAACATTGATTCTAGATCAAAATTAGAAACATCACAGTTAATTAGAATAGAAGTTAAATATGAGCTATCTGTACAATTTAATAAAAGCAAAACAACTCAGCTTCTTTCTGGTGGACTCACACTGCTATCTGCTAAAATAATGTGCTAAATTATGTGCATATATTAAAAAACACCAGTTCACATAAAGACATATACTCTAGCATTGACAAAGTAGTCACAGTCATGTCATTCTATCTCTACCACTAATCACACTTCTTGGGGCATAGTACTCAATTATGTAAGTGAACAAGTGAAACATACACACACACACACACACACACACACACACAGAGAGAGAGAGAGAGAGAGAGAGAGAGAGAACATGTGTGTTTCCAAACAAAAGTGAAATCTAGAAAAAAATATAAATGAAAAGATCATAAATCACTAAGAGAAAGGAGAGAGATTTGTGTCTAGTTGGAACCTAGAGAGTATGACATGTGTTGAAATTAAGCAGAAGCCAGGTGTGGTGTGCACACCTGTAATCCCAGCACTCAGAGGGCTGAGGCAGGAGGATCCAGGCAAGTTAAGACCAGCCTTGGCTGCAAAGTGATAGAAAATCCAGCATATACTGTATATGGAGACCCTGTCTCAATTTAAAAAGAGAAAGAAAAAGAGAGAGAGAGAGAGAGAAAGATAGAAAGGAGAGGAGAGAGAAGAGAGAAGAAAGAGAGAAGAGAGAGGAGAAGAAGAAGAGGAAGAGGAAGAGGAAGGAGAAGAAGAATGCCAAGAAGAAGAAGAACGAGAAGAAGAACAAGAATGAGAAGAACAAGAGCAAAAAGAACAAGAACAAGAAAAAGAAGAACAAGAACAAGAAGAACAGGAAGAGGAAGAGGAAAGAAGAAGAAGAAATTAACTAGGGACTCATTAACTGAGCAAAAGAAATAATTAAATCAATTTATGAACTATCAGAGTTTTTTGTATTTTTTTAGGGAAGAGTTTACAGGGTGTTCAGGGTCTCCCTACCTGTTCAGATTCGTAGTGATCCACCTGTTTCTAGCCTCCCAAGAGCCGGGATTACAGGTTCAGGTCATCACATCCAGTCTCAATCTCCCTCTCAGTGCACCCTGGAGGCAGGGCCAGCATGGCAAGCCCAGCAATTGAGCCCCTGGCCCCTGCCTCCCTTGCAGGTGCTTTAATCTGCTAGCTATTTGGCCAGCCCTTGAACTACCCTTAGTGACATAATTTCAGCACCACCGCTATTGAAAGTCAACACATTTTATTCAGTACTTTATACCTATCCAGCACTGTTCTAAATATTTTATATAAAGATCCTCTTTAATAATGACAACAGTTGAAGAGATAGGTTACTAGCTTTATCTTCTTATTCATGAGAAAACTGAGATAAAGAACTATTAAGTAATATATTGTCATACAGCTACTAAATATTAGACCATGAATTCAAAGATAGCAGTCTACAGTCCAGACTCAGCATCATAATGCATGAGCATATCATTATCAATCCTATTATTGACCAAAACATGTTACTATGGTAGGTAAAGAGATGGAAAGTAGATGGAAGGAGATGGAAGGTAGATGGAAAACTTTGAAAATAGTAAGAATGATGAGAATTTAAGTTCACAATAGTCTCACTGTCTAACCTAGCGTTCTCCTTAGTGAATGGTGGCTTTGAGGTACAGCAGTCAGCAGGATCAATAGGAGTCAATGTCCATAGTAATAAAAGCCCAAATGTTTGCATGAATCTTTTTACACATTTTTAATCCTCCTATCTCCTACCAGCACTGGCTTTAGGGGTTTGGGGCTTGCAAGCTGTATAGTTATACTAGGGTCTATGCTCAGAAGTGACCCCTAGTTAATTATAATGTCCTGCTATCACTGTCTTAAAATTGTTAAAATATTTGAGCAAAAGATTTTGCACTTTCCTTTGCACCGAGACCTACAATTACATGGTGAGTCCGGACCTCGGCCTCCATTCTCCGCTGCCTCTGCTGCAGCATGTGGGCCTTGCCCAGACTCATTAGTCTCATTTCGCTAATATTTTCAGATCTTCTTTCTTCAAGTTTCAATTAAGTCAACTGTGGCCATCCTATGTAATACAAAAATTACCCCACCCAGGAGAATATACTCTAGTTTGATTCATCTGCTTTGTTTTCCACACCTAGAATAATATGAAGCAAATGAAAAATAAATATTTGGTAGATGCTTCATGCTTTGATAGTTTATAGACAAGTGAAATAGTATATCTATTATTTATTTTTTTTTTTGTCTTTTTTGAGACAGGGTCTCACTGTGCAGTTCAGGCTGGCCTTAAGCTCACTTTGTAGCTCAGGCTGGTCTCGAACTCACAACAATCCTCCTGCCTCAGCCTCCCTAGTGCTAGGATTACAGGCATGCGCCACCACGCCCGGCTGAAATAGTATATCTAAAAGAAATCTAATGTGTAGTGCATATAATGGCCAAAGAGAAAATTTGCTTATAGAGTTGTGAGCTAGGGAACCCACTACCCCAAAGCTCAGCGCTCTCATCTTTTGTGATTTACGTGATATCAAGATTTTGAGGAAAAGAAAAAAAAAATCTCTATATTCTTTCCAAGAAGCAACTAAAAATTTGAGACTCATAGGAATACCATAACTTTGCCTTTGCCTTCTCATAATATCATAATACCTTTAAAGATTTCAATGACATACAAGTGGGTTTAGATGCTTTCCCTAAGGACGTGACATTTAGGGAAGCTGCACTCCTCCTTGTGCATGAATGGTGAGATGACTGCAAGCAACACCAACAAGAAGAACTGGAAAGGAGCACGCTTATTTTCTGTAGTTGGCTAAGCTAAATAATAAAATAGTCACTGAAAGTAACTGTCCCTGAGGCAAGTGTTTGGGGATGGCTTGGGTCGTATGGTGGAAACATTTCAGTGCACATTTCTCCTCCACCTTAGAGCATAGCAAAAATTATTCATGCTTATGAAATGATTAATGGTTTCAAATTTTTCAGACTTGACATTTTCCACCAAATGGATCACTTTGAACTCTCCAAGTTACTTTCGGAATGAATCAGAATGTACAGAAAGTTTAAAACACTAGCTTTGTCTAAGACAGAAATTTTCTATTCAAATTTAGAAATGATAAGCACAATTTTTTTTGCAGACAATAAAATGTCATCAAATGTACTACTAATCTGAAAAAAATCTTTAAAAAATTTTAATGTAAAAATTTACTTTTATTGTATGTAACCTAATTTTTGAATCATTTTCAAATTAAATTTGTTATGTTGATATAGTCTTTTGAAATGATACTTATCATGTCTCTTCCTTTTAGAATAATATCAGTATTACAAAAATATTAGTCTCATGAAGCTCAAAATTCAGAGATTTTTAGAGCTTCATTAGTATTTTTGATTTCAAGTCCAATCCTGGATTTTCCTTGTAGATTGTCATGAAGAACACAATGCATTCAACCATGAAAAGCTGTGCTACCTCCTACTCCTGTGACAGACATCACTAGTCAGTCATCACCTTGTCATCTTCCTATTCAAAACATTGCTCCAGCTAATCAAGAATGATTAGATAAGGGTTAGCATACATAGTAAAAATATTTAAAATGTTTCATAAGTAGTCTAGTATGAAAACTATCACTTAAAACAAACATGCAGCTGTTCATTAGGGACACTAGCTATGGAACTAGATTAATACATCCTAAGGAATTTGTAGAAATCATATGAAAGAATCTAAATATTTGTCTTTATTTTAAAACATCAGATAAATGGGTATTTAGTTACTGTAATATCTATCATCTATCTATCTATCTATCTATCTATCTATCTATCTATCTATCTATCTATCTATCATCTAACTATCTATCTAAGAGAGAGAGAGACTGTGCCAAAAATGTATGCTCATACATATCAGAAAAAGAAAACTAGTATGATGCCCCTTCAACACATGGCACTACCCTTGGGACTAGTATCGATAAGTGATGTAAACAACAGTGGCAAAATGGTGGGGGTAGTTATCAATTGAGAAATGTAACTACAATTTACTGTAGGATTTCAAGGTTGAGAATAGCAACAAAGTAAAATGATGACAGAGGTATGAGTTTGAAACACAACCTACAACATGCCTGGCAATTTTTCAGACCAACTAAGTTTGAAAAACATGTTACCCTGTGATGAGGATAAAGCAAAATCCAGCAGGTCCCCAATAGAGACCAGTGCTGCTCCTCAGGTACGGTGCTGAAATTCTTCACATGTCCACTGCAGAAGTCTGTCCAAGCTCTCAGACACATTCCTACAAACAACTAAATGAAGTTTTACATACAAGATTTTTTCTTTGATCCTCCAGATCAAAGAACAGAGTTTTATGAGTGGTTTTAACACACCACATGGT
Source organism: Ctenomys sociabilis (assembly GCA_004027165.1). Taxonomy (NCBI): domain Eukaryota; kingdom Metazoa; phylum Chordata; class Mammalia; order Rodentia; family Ctenomyidae; genus Ctenomys; species Ctenomys sociabilis. The sequence continues at coordinate 3,183 of PVKA01047565.1, read as the reverse complement.
AGGTGAGGATGTGGAGTTAATGAAGAAAATTGAGTATTCTGATAAAGCACAGTTCAAGCTAACTGGAGCAGTGAACCAGCTAAATTATGTATGATTGGCACCAGAAACTCCTAACATGCATGGGGACAAAGCAGTCAATTTCCAACATGTCACTGTCTGGTGTGGAAGAAAAGGTTTAAGAGGACCATTTTTCTTGGAAGGTACCACTACAGGTCACGTGTACTTAGACATTTTATACACATCCATCTTACCTGCCATGCATGAACTTTATGGAAATGATGAATATTTCTTTCAACAAGACAGCATGACACTACACTACCACAGAGACATTTGAGCTTATCTTGAGAATTCACAAGGACATCAGCTAGCACAAGTAGGTGCAACTGAGTTCCATGCAGGTTCTCCTGATGTAACACTGCAAACTTTTATCTATGGGGGATCCTACAGGATGTTATATGTCACAGAAAATCCCTACACTGTGGCCTTTAGAGAAAAAAAATTGAAAATGTGTATGGAGGATTCTCAATAACCAAGGTTATTCAAGCAGCAGTTTGCCATACTAATAAAAGTCTAGAAGTTTATAGCCACCACTTTGAATACCTCCTGTAAGCGTACAGGCCAAAGGTAACTTGGATTAATCCCATGATGCCTTCATAAATTTAATATTAACAAGAAAAGACTTGTTTACCTTTATCTTGTACTTCTATATTTGAAAAAAGCATGATGCACGCAGTTTTCTAGTAATTTTCTTCATTTCTTTTTACAGCATTATCTTTGCTGTACCTTGGCTGGTGGCTGCTAGACATTAATTTATTTGTTTCCCTCCTTGATAACATTAGTGATTCTGGCTTCAGCTTTTCATTTGCTTTGTTTTTTTTCTTTTTCCTTATATAACATTGGTTATATAAGGAATCCAGGAATGTAACACAGGCATGGAATAAACACTAATTTTGTGCAAAAATAAATAAATTCAATATTAAAATTTTAAGCAAGTTTTTCTTTTCCTGAAGTGAATGTATCTCTTCAGAGAATATATATATATATATATATATATATATATATATATATATATATAGAGAGAGAGAGAGAGAGAGAGAGAGTATATATATATATAACATAATTATATATATATATATATATATATAACATAATTATATACCAAATGCAATGCCTACTGGCACAGTGAACATGGTTTAATAGTACAAATAGCAAATATAAGTCAGACTTGCTAATATTAACACATATTAGTATAAATTAACTGTTTAATATTTATCAAATACATTTAGTTTCATGGAGTAACATACAACGTGTATCTAAAATATAAAAAATATGTTGAAATGATTAAAATGCAGTAATTTAAACAAAGTGAAATATGATCATGTTAGAATTCAATTTCAATGGATAAAATATACTGAATGTAGAATAATACTGTATACTACATCAAGAAAGTAAAATTAGGGCTGGCAGGATAGCTCAGTGGAATAAAACTCCTGCTTAGGCAAAATGCAGTGGCTGGAGTTTCATCCTTAGGATGTTGTGCTGGTCCTGCCCCAGGGTGTGCTGAGCTGGCAATTGAGACTGGGTGTGGTGGTGTGTGCCTGTAATCCCAGCACTTCGGAGGCTCAAAAGAGGAGAATCACTACAAGTCCTATTTCTGTAGTGAGACCTTATAGACCCTGTACTGCATACATAAAAAACAAAAGTAAAATTATAAGGAAAAGTGAATGATCTCCCAAATTTAATAATTATTATTTTAGACAATGATGACTCATTTCAATTATTTGTCCAACATATAAAAAATAACATAAATAACAAACTTGTTGAGAGAAAATTAGGGAGGTCACACCTTTCATAATAGCATCTACAAAATTAAATCCTAGGAATCAAACTAACAAAGGAAGTAAAATATTTTTACATTGAAAAACTATAATACTCTGGAAAAGAAGATTGAAGAGGCTATCAGAAAAGGGAAAAATTTCCTTTGTTCTTGGGTAGGAAGAACTAGTATATTGAATATGGCCATACTCTCAAAATTTTCATACAGACTCAACAAAATCCCAATCCAAATATCAATAGCATATCTCACAGAATCAGAAAAAAAAATCCTAAAATTGTTATTACAGAAGAGATCTAGAATAGTAAAAGAAATTCTGGGCAACAAATTCAAGGTCTGGGGCATCATGGTCCCTGATATGAAAATATACTTTAAAAACCATAAAACAGCCTAACACTGGCAAAGCAACTAACAAACAAACAAAAACAGACCTGTTTATAGTAGCAGAGTTTGTAGAGGAAAAAATGAAACTGACTAGAACATGCAAAAACAACTTTAAATACAATCAGCTTCTCTTTGGCAAAAAAGGTAAAACAGCTTCATTGGAAGAAAGATAACCTCAATACTACATGCCCTAGCACCTCAGAAAAAGTCAGGAGGAGCAATTCTGTTCTCAGACAGTCTCAACTTCAAATCAAGAAGGATCGAATGACACAGACAAGGCCTCTAGCCAACCTCAACAAAAAACAGGAAAGAAAAAATTCAAGTACATGCAATAAGGGATGAAAAGGGTGAAATCACAACAGACCCCAGCAGAAATTCAGAAGATTATTAATAGTTACTTCGAAAATCTTTACACTCACAGAATAGAAGACACAGAAGAAATGGACAGATTCTGCGAAAGGTAAAAATTACCAAAATTGAACCAAGAAGATATAATAACACTCAATAAACTAATAACAGCCAATTAATGAAATGAAATAAAAAGCCTACCAACAAAGAAAAGTCCAGGTCCTGATGGATTCACAGCTGAATTCTACAAGAAATTTATAGAAGATATAATTGCTACACTCCTCAAACTCTTCAATGAAGTTGAAAAGGAAGCAGTCCTCCCAAAAACATTTCTGGATGCCAAGATTTATACTGATTCGAAAACTAGAGAAAGACACAACAAAAAAGGAGAACTACAGGCCAATCTCCCTCATGAACATAGACACAAAAATGCTCAATAAATCCTAGCAAATAGAATACAGCAAATCATCAAGAAGATCATACACCATGACCAGGTAAGATTCATCCCAGGGATGTAAGGATGGTTCAATATTCAAAAATCCATATATGTAATAAACTATATTAATAGGCTGAAATGTAAAAACCACATGATCATCTCAATTGATGCAGAGAAAGCT
>PVKA01047564.1:0-14235 GCA_004027165.1 Ctenomys sociabilis | reverse complement strand
CTTTTTTTTTTTTTTTTGTCTTTTTGAGACAGGGTCTCACTATGCAGTTCAGGCTGGCCTTAAGCTCACTTTGTAGCTCAGGCTGGTCTCGAACTCACAACAATCCTCCTGCCTCAGCCTCCCGAGTGCTGGGATTACAGGCATGCGCCACCATGCCCGGCTAGAAAGTGCTTTGATTCTTCCGCCACCATCACACTGGTGCTCAGGTTTGAACCTAGCAGCTTGCTTCTCCTGGTCAAGCTACACCTGGCTCTGCTTTGATATTTTCAACCCTCACTTATTACAACCCATAATATAGGCATCTTATGATACCACGTGAAGAGCTTCGTGGACATTATTATTGTGCTTTCTATTTATTGAACGTTGTGTTTCAGGTACTTCTACATTCTGGGAGTATGGTGGGAAATAATGTAGGCCTGAACAGCCGAGAGACAGAAATACTCATGAAAGCCAGGCATGATGGCTTAGGCCTCTAAATCCAGCATTTTGGGAAGCTGGACACTAAGATTGTAAATTTGACCATTTCCTATGCATTTTAGTAACTTGGCAAGACACACACACACACACTTTTTTGTTGTTGTTGTTGTCTTTTTGAGACAGGGTCTCACTATGCAATTCAGGCTGGCCTTAAGCTCACTTTGTAGCTCAGTCTGGTCTCGAACTCACAACCATCCTCCTGTCTTAGCCTCCCCAGTGCTGGGATTACAGGCATGTGCCACCATGCCCGGCACACATTTGTTTTTTGAGACAAGGTCTCAATATATAGTTCAGTCTGGTGTTGAACTCACTGTATGGACAGGATGGCCTCAAACTCAGCAGTCCTTTAGCCTCAGCACCCTGAATACTAGGATTACAGATGTGGGCCACTGAGCCAGGCTGAGAGGAAATTAAAGTCTTCCCTGTAAGGTGTGAGTTGAACAGCTTCCAGTCTTTTTTTTTTTTCCCCCCGGTGGACCAGGGATTGAACTCAGGCCCTTACACTTGCCAGGCAAGCGCTTATTCTACTGAGTATCTCTCCAGCCCCATCCAGTCTTTTTTTTTAGTGTTTTTTGTTTGCCTGTTTTTGTTTTTGTTTTTTTATGTATTTAGTACAGGGTCTCACTACACAAATTGGACTTGTAGTGATCTTTCCTGTTTTTCAGCCTCCCAAGTGCTGGGATTACAGGCGTGCACCACCACATCCAGTCTCATTCACTGCCTTAGCGCACCCCAAGGGTAGGGCCAGCACAGCAGCCTGGGGATCAAACTCCTGGCCCCTGCATCAGTCACAGCTTCCAGCCTTGCTGGCTGGTGGAATTGGACTAAAAAGTCACACTTTTAATATGCAAGGTAGGTTCTGAGGTGAAGGCAGTACTTTGCATATACAGCTTTAGTAATAACATGGTGAGCAGTACTGTAATTCACAGGCTCCCAAAACCAGGCCACTTAATGTCCTTGACAAAGACAGAATACTCAGCAGGATACTGGTTAGGCCTGGGGTTTCTGCCACACAAATGCCCAGCATGGATCCTCCAGCTGGTGGATTGGGAAGGGCAGCTGGACACCTCTGAATCTCTTCTCTGGCCTCAGGAGGTCCCTTGCATTGCTTGATCTGAGGCTGCCTCCCCATGTTTGCAGCCTGACCCTCTATGTGGAAGTGGCCTGCAATGGGCTGCTGGGGGCTGGGAAAGGAAGCATGATTGCTCCCCCTGACCCAGAGAAGATGTTCCAGCTGAGCCGGGCTGAACTGGCCATATTCCACCGGGACATCCACCAGCTCCTGATAGACTTGGAACTGCTGCTGGGCATAGCCAAGGTACTGACACCCCATACCCTGCTCACCCTCCAGAGCCTGTTCTAGATGTATTGTTTCCTCAGCTAGGTCATTAGGGCTCTGGAATCCCAGAGAAGGAAGATTTCCCTAAGGTAAATGGTGTTAAGGGGGGACAGAGGGCTGGAGGCCCTTCTGAGAACTCTAGAAAATCAGCTGAGCCCAGAACTGACTGTGTTTGAGAGGAGACTCAGAGGAAGAACCCCACACAGGGCCTCGGGAAGGACAGCCAGCGGAGTTTCCAGGCCTTGTACACAGCCAACCAGATGGTGAATGTCTGTGACCCTGTCCGGCCTGAGACCTTCCCAGTGGCCCAGGCCTTAGCTTCTCAGTTCTTTGGCCAACGTGGGGGTGACAGCCAGCACACACTCCATGCCATGGGACACTGCCACATTGATACAGGTAGGTGCCCCAAGGTTGAGTTAGCTGGGGAAGCAGGAGCCAGAGCCCTTAAACCCTGGCTGTGCCAAAGAAACACAATGTGCCTCTCAGTAGGAGTCCCATTGCCCCTCTTGAACCTTAGTTTCTTCACATGTAAAGTGGGGCAGGGATACTCAACTATAAGCTCTTCTGATTATTGCTTGGTTATTCTGTCAGCACAACCTGCTGCCTCCTAGGCCCTGTGTCAGAGCCTGGGATAGCATTGTAGTGATGACTACAGAGTGATCACAGCTATGGTGATGCATGGAAAACCTTGTGAGGAACCCAGGAGAGGCACTTAACCCAGCTGAATGGAGCAGGATGTGATTGATAAGATTCTGCTAGTCCTCAGAGACAGTAGGTATAGAGTTAACTGAGACTGGGCCCAAGCACCAGTATCATAGGTCAGTTCTGGTCCTACTTCTGAATCACAGAACAAGGTTCTCTGTTGTGTCATTGTGGGATGTGTTGTGTCAGGTTGCATTGTTCTAGGTAGGTCTCCTTCTCCCACCACACAGGGAATGTGAAGAAACAGCTGAGGAGATTATGACCATGAGGAGGGCTAGAGTGACAGGGTGCAGGACAGGGGTCCTTTGGGACCTTGGCACTGCACAGTCTTGCTCTGTCCCTCTCCAGCCTGGCTGTGGCCCTTCAAGGAGACTGTGCGGAAATGTGCCCGGAGCTGGGTAACAGCCCTGAAGCTCATGAAACAGAATGCCGATTTCATCTTTGTCTGCTCCCAGGTCAGAGTGGCTCTGTGGGACAGAGTGGGTCCTAAGGGTTCTTGAGCCCTAGAGCTCCAGATTCTTTTTTTTTTTTTTTTTTTTTTTTTTCTGTCTTTTTGAGACAGGGTCTCTATGCAATTCAGGCTAGCGTTAAGCTCACTTTGTAGCTCAGGCTGGTCTCAAACTCACAACAATCCTCCTGCCTCAGCCTCCTCAGTGCTGGGATTATAGGCATGCGCCACCACACCCAGCCTCTTTTTTTGTTTTTTTAAACTCCAAAGGCACAGAGATGATCAAGCTCAGATGGGTCGGGTGGCCTGAGAGGAAGAAAGCTGAGGCTTTTATGGACTTTTCCTAGGGGTGGAGTTTGAGGGAGATGTTTAGAAATATCTGAGGAGCTGATTGAGATCTTTCCTGTGGCGGTGGGAAAGGTGAAAGGAAATTGCACCCTGGGCTGGGTTGGAGAAGGGTGGTCTCTGGGAAGGTGGAGCTCCAGATTCTTAGCTCTGCGTGATGGTCTTTCTCCACCTCTGCCTCACAGGCACAACAGCTCGAGTGGGTAAAGAGCCACTACCCCAGCCTATATGCCCAGCTTCAGGAGTTTGCCTGCCAAGGGCAGTTTGTGCCTGTGGGAGGCACCTGGGTAGAGATGGTGAGTGCATTGACCTTCTCTCAGTCCCAGTCCCTGAAGCAGTGCTTTCCCCCAGGTGGCCAGCCCCTTGGCCTGGTGGGTCATTTTCTGGAGGCTGCTCCTACCCTCTTTGTGGCAGGACTTAATTGTCCCCTGGGGTTTCCAGGGAGGTGGATCTGATCCCAGCACTACCATAGGCAGATGCACACTCACACTTGGCAGGACTTGAGGAAGTGGACACTTGCTGAGGCCCAGCCTCTCCTGCATTGGGGATATGGAGCTGGTCTACATCTCTGCCTGCCTCCTACCCACTCAAGCTGACCGGCCACCTCCCCTATCCCTCACCAGGATGGGAACCTGCCCAGTGGAGAGGCCATGGTGAGACAGTTCCTGCAGGGCCAGAGCTTCTTTCTGCAGGAGTTTGGGAAGCTGTGCTCTGAGGTGAGTTGGGCCACCCTCAGCAGGGCTTGGTGTGGCTGAGCTCTCCGAGGGTGCTGGGAGCTGAGGCTGGGTCCTGTATGGTCCTCTTTCTACAGTTCTGGCTGCCTGACACGTTTGGCTACTCAGCACAGCTCCCACAGATCATGCGTGGCTGTGGTATCACACGCTTCCTAACCCAGAAGTTGAGCTGGAATTTGGTGAACTCCTTCCCTGTGAGCACATCCCAGGGTCAGAGTCTCAGCAAGCCTGTTGTCTCTGCCCAGGCTTATTGAGGCAGAGATAATCTCACGCTTATCAAATCCCATGGGGAGTGGGGTAGGGAGATGGTGCTCCATCAGCATTGTACAGCAAGGGCAAGGGCCTGTTTGGGAAGGCCTCCCTGTTCAATCTGACACTAGCCTCTCCCCTCTCTGTTCGTGCTCTAGCACCACACCTTTTTCTGGGAGGGGCTGGATGGCTCACGTGTGCTAGTTCACTTCCCACCTGGCGACTCCTATGGAATGCAGGGCACTGTGGAGGAGGTGAGGGGCACCTAGGGCCTGGTGGGGGAAGCTGAAGAGAGCCAGGCATCCTAGGTGAGGTAGGCCTATACTCTTTACCCTCTGTCCAGGTGCTAAAGACTGTGAACAACAACAAGGACAAGGGGCGGGCCAACCACAGTGCCTTTCTCTTTGGTTTCGGTGACGGAGGTGGCGGCCCCACCCAGACCATGCTGGACCGTTTGAGGCGCCTGGGCAACACTGACGGGATACCCAGGTCAGGCCTGGCTCTTGTGTGGCCACTTCAGCCCTGTTCTCTCCTTTCCTCTGCCCAACCTTGTCCTCCCCAAGCCCTGCCTGCCAGCTTCTCTAGGCTTCACCTAATGGGTAGGTGGAGTGCCATGATGGGCAGGAGCCTGAACCCAAGAGAGGGCATTTCCTGAGTTTCCAGAACCAGTTCTGTGTGATAGGAAGCTAGCGGGAGGGGTACAGTCCCCTGTTAGAGCTATACTTCTTGTCTATGTTCTTGGAGTAGAAAACTGTGAGGCCCAGGATGTGTCCTCCCTCAGGGTGCAGCTGTCTTCTCCAGACCAGCTCTTCAAGGTACTGGAAAGTGACCAGGGCCAGCTGTGCACATGGGTCGGGGAGCTCTTCCTGGAGCTGCACAATGGCACCTACACCACCCATGCCCAGGTCTGTAGCCAACTGGGGGCAGGGCAGGGGCAAAGGCCAGCTGTTCATCCCAAAGAGAGAGACATGCAAGGCCTAGAGCCCCATTGTGCTAAAGGAGAGGGGCTGGGTGGAATAAGTAGAGGGGTTTATAGCTCAGGTGGTTGTAGAATATTATGAGATGTTCAGACAGACCCCATCCTCACCCACTCTTGTACCCTGGGCACAGATCAAGAAGGGGAACCGTGAATGTGAGCAGATTCTGCATGATGTTGAGCTGCTCAGCAGCCTGGCTCTGGCCCGCAGTACCCACTTCCTGTACCCAGTAGCCCAGCTGCAGCGCCTCTGGAGGTCAGCCTGGCACCTGCCCCTGCCTAGACTCCTCTGCCACTGCCACTGCAGCATCCCATCGCCACCATTGCCGCCCTTCACAGGCTTCTGCTCCTGAACCAGTTCCATGATGTGGTGACTGGAAGCTGCATCCAGCTGGTGGCAGAGGATGCCATGAAACACTATGAAGGTAAGTCTGACAAGTCCTGCCATCCTCTGTACCCCGTAACTGGGCCCAGGACATCCCCCTGTGAAGCACACCAGTCCCCCAAACCCAAAATCCTGTACCTAGCCTTCCTCCACAGATATCCGTTCCCATGGTAATATACTGCTCAGCACTGCAGCTGGTGCCCTGTGTGCTGGGGAGCCTGGGCCTGAGGGCCTCCTGGTTGTCAACACACTGCCCTGGAAGCGCACAGAAGTGTTGGCCCTGCCAAAGCCTGGTGGGGCCAAGAGCCTCGGTAAGAGCAAAGGGGAGGAACCTAGCCCACCAGACCAGAAAAAGCATACTCCCATGGGGGGGGGGCTCTTGAGGTCTCAGGGTGCTTCATCCCAGAGGGTAGGAACCGTATCCTTCACCACCCTGCTCTGACCTGAACGAGTTGTCTGGATGATCAGTGGCTCACACTAACAGCTGGGCCTCACCCTCAGCCCTGGTGACCGTGCCTAGCATGGGCTATGCACCTGCTCCCACCCCTTCCTCACCGCAGCCTCTGCTGCCCCAGCAGCCAGTGTTTGTGATGCAGGAGGTGAGTCCAGCAGCTCCTGGGAAGACTAGGCTCTCCTAAGTGCTCCTGAGCCTATAGCTGGGGGGCTGGAGCTGGAGGTGGTGGTGGCAGGGGGCGGGAGAGTGTGGGAAGCCCCTGCAGGCTCAGCTTCAAAATCCTGCCCACCCAAGACTGATGGTTCCGTGACTCTGGACAATGGCATCATCCGAGTGCGAGTGGATCCAACTGGCCACCTGATGTCCCTAGTCCTGGTGGCCTCTGGCAGGTGCTAATCTCTTGCTGTCCTTTCCCTGTACCTGTGCTCCCATCCCTTGACCACAACAGCCCACTAAAGCCTCACCAGGGACCCACTGTGGGTGAGGCAGGCTGGTCCAGGAGTCCCCTGCCCCCACTTATCCTTTCCCATTCCATCAAGTACAGCTGGAGCACATAAGGTGACACAGGTGTGAGGTGCCAATTCCCATGTCCTTTTAGGGAGGCCATTGCTGAAGATGCTCTGGGAAACCAGTTTGTGCTGTTTGATGATGTCCCCTTGTACTGGGATGCTTGGGATGTCATGGACTACCACCTGGAGACACGGTATACAATGGGCAGGACTTCAAAAACAGGAGGTGGAGATACAGGCTGTCCTAGCTCAGTGTCCCCCTCTGTCCTTCAGGAAGCCTGTGCTGGGCCAGGCAGGGACCATGTCTATAGGCAGTGAAGGTGGCCTTCGGGGCAGTGCCTGCTTCCTGCTGCAGATCAGCCCCAACAGTCGGCTCAGCCAGGAGGTTGTGCTGGACATTGGCTGCCCCTATGTCCGTTTCCACACTGAGGTAGTGGGACAGGGTGGTGGCCATTGTTGGCAGGAATGGCTGGTGAGGAGGGATTGGCCATAGCTAGGGGTGGCCCTGTCTACCCTTCCCTTGTGCCACCAGGTACATTGGCATGAGGCCCACAAGTTCCTGAAAGTGGAATTCCCTACCCGTGTGCGCAGCACCCAGGCCACCTATGAGATCCAGTTTGGGCACCTGCAGCGGCCTACACACTACAATACCTCCTGGGACTGGGCTCGATTTGAGGTCTGCCATGAAGTAGAATAGAAAGGACTCTCCTTCCCTGACTGGGAGTCAGGCTCCATGGTGTGGGGGAGAAAGAGGAAGAGGTCCAGCAGTTGCCTGTGCCAGGCAGGGCTCAGGCTAACTGCTGCATATTTAGGGGTTTTTTTGTTTGTTTTTTGGGGGGTTTTGTTGTTGTTTTTAGGGAAGAATCTACAGGGTATTTAGAGTCTCAGTACTAGATCAGACTTGTAGTGATCTACCTATTTACAGCCTCCCAAGAGCTGGGATTATAGGGGTGTACCACCACACCCAGTCTCAATTGCTGTCCCAGCACACCTCGGGGGCAGGGCTGGCACAGCAGGCCCAGGGATCGAACCCCTGGCCCCTGCACCTGCTTGCAGGTGCTTTAATCTGCTGAGTTATTTGGTTAGCCATGTACATGTATTTGATACTCATGAGGAGGCTAAGGCAGACAGGTTGAGTAGCATGCGTAAGGTTTGCTAAAGTGGGGGCTAGAATTCAGTCCTAGTGACAGATGTACCAAAGACTAGGGGCCCAAGAAAAGGAGTAGGGTCACCAAGTGGGTATGGGCCTACCCTGTGCAGGTATGGAACCACCGCTGGATGGACCTCTCTGAGCATGGCTTTGGGCTGGCCCTGCTTAACAACTGCAAGTATGGGGCCTCAGCACGAGGCAACATCCTCAGCCTATCGCTGTGAGTGGGCCCTCTGAGGCTGGGCTGTTGGGGGGGTGAGCTGGGCTTTCCGGGCCAAACTCCAGCCCTACCCTCCCTCCTACCCTAGCCTTCGGGCTCCTAAAGCCCCCGATGCCACTGCTGACATGGGGTGTCACGAGTTCACCTATGCACTGATGCCACACGAGGGTGAGTGCCAGGCACACATAATTCTCCTGTGCCCTAACCTTATCTGAGCCTCAGAGAAACCACCCTCCTTAGGACATACCTTAGCAGCCCAGCCCCAGTGAAGGATTTTCACCATGTATACCTTTCTGACCATGCCAGGCTCCTTCCAGGATGCTGGTGTTATCCCTGCTGCTTACAGCCTCAATTTCCCATTGTTGGCACTGCCAGTCCCAGGCCCAGCCCCAGCCACTGCCTGGAGTGCCTTTTCGCTCTCCTCACCAGCTGTTGTGTTGGAGACTGTCAAACAGGTAAGCAAGGGGAAGCTCTCTCGGGTCGGAGTCCCAGGTTGGCCATCCTCTAGCTTGCCCACTACCTGCCTCCCTCCCCAGGCTGAGACCACAACCCAGAACCGCATGCTGGTCCTGCGACTGTATGAGGCCTATGGCAGCCACGTGGACTGCTGGGTGTACACATCGCTTCCTGTTCAGGAGGCCATCCTGTGAGTGAAGGGATGGGGTAGGGTTGAAGGTTCAAGTCCTACCCCTTACTGGCCCTGATGACCTCTCCTGATCCATAGCTGTGATCTCCTGGAACGAAGAGATCCTGCTGGCCAGCTGCCCTTTCGAGACTCACGCCTGAAAGTCACCTTTTCTCCCTTCCAAGTGAGGTCTCTAGTGCTTGTGCTTGAGCCTCCATCAAACTGAATACCTACAGGTGATGTTTTGTTTGTTCAAGGCTGTGGGATGGGTTGCTTCCCCAGCCTAAAACAAGGACCTGTCACCTCTGGCATAATAAATTCTTAGGTGAGCAGCAGCCCTGTTTGTAGCTCCTGCTGGCTCTCCTTGGGATTTGTCTTCAGCTTTCAGGGAGAAGGGGACCATTTCTTCCCAGGGATTTGGAGCCCAGGCAAGATCTAAGGTTACTGTGTGTGCAGGGTGTGGGTAACACCCCAGAACCTAGGGACCATTGAGGTAAGAGGCAGAGGGCCTGGGGAGAAGGCCAGGTAAGTGCATTTTAGCTGCGTCCATAGGAGAGCAGCTGTGACCAGTCTGGGTTTGTCCTGGAGGAGCTTGGAACCTTAGCTACACACTATATATTTTGTTTGTAGTGCACCACCTCCCAGGCACTGATAGCCAGAGCCTTGAGGATGGGTGGGGACACAGTCTGCCTTGCCAAGGAGTGCACCCCCAGGGCTGGCTAGACAGCAGGCTTCATTCCAACATAGCTATTGAGTCAGCATGGTGGCACAGGTCTGTAATCCCTGAAGTTAGGATGCTGAGACAGGAGGATCATGATAGGTTCAAGGCCAGCCTGGGCTACATAGCAAGATCTTGTCTTAAGAAAGTAAATAAGGGGCCGGGAAGAGAGCTCAATAGAATAAGCACTGGCCTGGCAAGCACAGGGGCTGGATTGCCCCAGTTCTGCCAAAAAAAGAAAGTAAATAAATAAAAACAACCTAGCCATTGTAGACATACAGTCAGCCCATGTAGTGCCAGAAAGTTCAGATTTATTCATTCATTTAAAAATACTGCATTTTCCATGTGGGCTTTAAAAACATGAAAAACTCGACAGTTGAGCAGGAAACAGCCACAGGCCACAACATGCAGCCCTTCCATTGTTGCTTGTAGGAACTCACAGGCCCAGGTTCCCAGCAGGGCACCCAAAAGGGTGAGTGCAAGCAAGGAGATGAGCTAAGAGACTATGGTACCCGCAGGCTCCTCAGATGGGGTGTCAGCCTTCCTCTTTTGGGGTTTGCGGTGGCCTGAGGGAGAAGAGGAGATGGTGTGCTGAGACCCCAACTGGGCCTGCCCAATAGCCTTACCCCACCTCTGCATCCCCCCTGCCTCCCAAGGCCCACTTTCCCCACCTGTGGTGGCCTGCCGCCGTCGCCGCCGCCGCCTCCCTTTCTCATGGACTGTGGGAACTCCTGGATCATGTTGGAGGCCTGGATCCTTAGCCTTCCAGGCTGCAGTCACCTCAGGAAGGTCTTGCTCAGTCCCTGGTGTCTTAGAAGGGCCCTTGATCAGAGGTGGAGGGTGCTGGGTAAAAGACGCACAAGTCCTGAGGGTCCCTGGTGGGTTTCCCTCAGAGGAGCCATAGGTTGGTCAATACCCGCCCACCTCTGCATCAGGGACAGGCAACTGGCCATGAGCCTAGCATGGAAGGTACAGCCAGGGAGGGGCTGCATGGAAGGCAGGGATTGGCAACTGTACCTCCATTCCATCCAGGGGTCTTGGATGGGTTTCTTGGGATTTTTTTTTCCTGGACTTGCCCCCTGCAGGACAACTTTGCTGGGGTTTGGTGGTTCTGTAGCTTCTGCCCTTTCTCTAGCCATCCACTCCATGGGGTGGCTCCTTAGTATGTTACATCAGCAGTTGCTTACCTTTTGGGGCCAGGGGTCCAGGATCCCCCTAAAACAGAAGAAGCAGAATTGTTGAATCTGCCTGTGTTGGGAGAAACAGCTTTCCTTAGAATCAAGCCTCAGAGCTTTCTGCCCAGAGACTGGTGGAAACCAGCTGCCACCTAGGGCTTGGCAGAGGGGAGGGGCATCATGGGAAAATGTGGCCCTTGGGGACCTCCATGGGCTTCAGGCATCTCCGCCCCACCAGCTTCCCCAGATTTTATGTGCCACTGTGAGCAGCAAAGCCCAAACCTGAAACCAGATGGTGCGGCCACTCCGGTCCCGCAGGGAGCTCATCCCCGGCACACTGTAGCACTGTAGCCAGGCTCGGAAGGCAGCAAAGTCTTCCTCCCCATGATCTGGTCCATAGCCTTTGCCTCCTGTGGGATGCAGGGACCCACCCAGCAGAGGTTGAAGGGCTGCTATGAGTAGGAAGAGTGGGACATCAACTGTAACTGAGTCAAGGGCCAAGCTCCCCTCTTGCCACTCATTATATCTCAAAGCTGTGCCTTTCCCACTCTGGCCCATGTCTTCACTAGCCTGCAGTGGCCCTGCCTGTTGTGTGGCAACCTAGAGATAGGCACTGGCCAAGAAGTCCATGAACTCCACCCCTGTGGGGGATCCAAGCCCATGAAGACAGTTGTCCAGGTTGCACAGCAGAGGTCACAGGCTATCTTGAATCCCTGGGTCTCACCCAATTGGACCACTTCCTTGGGTACCAAGTGGCAAAGTTCCAACAGGTCTGGGTTCTGCAGCTTGACCCTGATCTTCTGGCTCAGAGTGAGCTCTTGGCTCTGGAGAGGAGCAAGCAGAACCTGGCCATCTGCTTGGGGCAAGGGCCCAAAGCAGCTCATCCTCTCCCCATCCCCTTACATGGATAAAGTTTGGAATGCCCATACCCAGACCACAGCCCCACAGCCCCACATCCCAAAGGTGCCCTCACCAGCCGGTGATGCTGCAGGGCCTCCAAGACTGTGCGTGCCTTCTCAAAGGGCGGGATCCTCAGCCTGGCATACCAGAGAAGCAAAGCAACCATGTTGAGCCCCAACATTGGGCACACCTGGCCCCCAAGTCCATACCCATGGCCCGCCTGCTGACCGGAACAGAATCTCTGCTCGCAGGTAGTTGCCAATGCCATTGAAGAACCGCTGGTCTAGGAGGGCCTCACAGATGGGCCGGTTGAAGGCCTTATCTGCCAGGTTTCGGAGCACATTCTCCCTAGGGAACATGGCCTGGGCTATGAGGCCTGTACATGACTCCTAGGGCAAGGGGGAGGAGCTGGAGAAATTTCCTAGGCACAAAAAGAAAGGAATCTAAGTCCTAGCTCTCCTTGCCTTAATGCTATTTGGACACTGGAGCCTCAGGTTTCCTATCTGTTCGGTGAGGACAATATAAGACTTAAGTTTATAAAAGGTAAAAAAATTGGGGCCAGGGAGATGGCTCAGTGGAATAAGCATTTCCCTGGCAAGCTCAAGGGTCTGATTTCAATCCCCAGTTCTGCCCAAAAATAAATAAAAGGTAAAAAAAAAAAAAAAAAAAAGCGAGAAACATATTCAAGGAGCATGTGGTTCTGTACATGTGCCAGGTGCTCTGGACACGAGCACAAAGCTGAGTGAGCAAGGGCCTTTGCACATGTGATCCAGAACTCCCTGTGAGGACCCTGGTGGCTTACCCACACATACGGGTTTGACCCTGCCCCAAGGGGCATCTGGCTGACCACTTCCAAAGGTTGGGGATCCTTCCTCTACCCCCAAAGAAGGATTTTGCAAAATGCTCCTTTAGGGAAAGGCTCAGGGTAGACTGGCTGGGATAAGTATGAGAGTATTATGGAGCCACAAGACCAAGTCTGGGGAAAGAAGAGATGGCAAGAGAGAATGGAAGGTTCCCTGGGTGCTGCTCTGGCCCCACAGGCTCCCCAGCAGGTGGATCCCCAAAACAGCCTTGCTGTCCAAGAGAGAAGCTTCCAGCAGGCCAGTTCTACAGCCTTCTACTGAAGGCCAAACTGGGGCTCTAGAAGGCAAGGAATGCCTCCCTAGCTGTCCAAGAAAGTTAAGATACACAAAAGCCAAGACCAGGGACAGACCTGTTTAAGGGTGTACACCGAGGTTCACATCTGAGCAAGCCAGAGATGGAACTAAGTCTTTGAGGCCCAGCTGTAGGTACATTGTACCCTCGCCTCCCCCAGGAAGGAGAACATGAGAAGGCCACACCAGGCTCTATGACTCCTGTCAATTAGAATTCTCTCCTCAGATATGTGGGCTCTGTCTCTCTCTAAGCAGCTATATCCAGCTCTTCCACATTGGCCACCAAAGTCACCCTCTGCATCTTCACCTGTTGGATTTTTCCCAGCTCATGTGTCTTGAGTGTTTACTGTTCCCTCTCAGCTGATTGTAATACCCAGCCCAGGGCAAAGCTGGTACAAACCAGTTAACTCTCATGCCTTTCTGAGGGGATGGAAGTTCCTGGTGCCATGTCATCTCAGGAGACCTGTATCTGATCCTAGGTGGCTTGCATCAAGGGATACTCAGAGGAGATCCCAAGACAGACTCAGACTGACAGTACAGGGGAGTCCATCCAACCTGACTCAGGAGCCGTCATGAAGCAGTCCCCCCGAAGCAGTTAAACAATCCCTGTGCTGCCTCTCACCCCACCCCCTTTGGTGAATCTGGAGAGCCATATAATATACATACCGAGCAAGACCCTACCACTGAGAGACATCCACAGGCCCTCCTGAAGTTTTATGTCAGGCCCGTGGCGGCGGGTGAGATGGGTGTTTGTTACCATTTGTATTCGCCAGAAGAGGGCACACAAGTCAACATAAAACCTAAAGGAGTTCCCAGGGTCTCAAGTGGTCCAGGCTAGCCTGCAGCTCAGCAATCCTGCTTCTACCTTGGGAATATTGGTGTGGGCCACTCCTGGCTGTAGCTTTGATTTTTACCCTTCTAGGAAGGAGCACCAAGAAACAGTGGTGGTCTAGGTACAAGATGCAGCCTATGCTATGGCTCTGTGTTCAGGCAATGGCCTTTCCTCGCACCCCGGAGCTAAGGCCGCCGACCCAGGGTGGGAACACTGCCTTGGTCCTCACACCGGGTGGCAGTCCTACCTGAAGTGTTCATACTCCAGCAGGACACAGGGTCCGCGGTCCGGCTGCCACTCGCCCCCCAAGTCCCAGCGGCCAAAGCGGCGGATGTCCACGAAGCACAGGGCCAGACGTGGATCATGGGAGGCGGTGTAGAAGCGCAGGTGGGCGTGGGGTGGCAGCGCCTCGGCCGGCGCCAGCTGGAAGGAGCCAGTCATCCCGAAGCGGAAGACCAGGGCCAGCGGCTCTCGAGCAGGCTGGGCCCCGGGTAAGGGGCTCAGCGTCAGGCGCAGCTCCTTACCCCGGGCTGTGGCCGAGATGCAGTAGGCGCTGCTCTCGAAGGGCACCTCGGGGTTGCGGCTGACCTGGGACTTCTCCACCGCCCCGCTGAACACCAGCCCGTGGCAGGCCTGGTTCACGAAGCGGCTGGCCAAGTGTAGCTCGGGTCCCTCAGGCATCCTGTGAGGGGCGTTAAGCAGGGCCGGTGGCACCGGATGAGAAGGGTGTTATCATTTATATTCGCCAGAAGAGGACACACGAGAGTCAGAATCGGCTGGGGTTGGCCGGAGACACTGTCTCATCCGGAGTGCGCAGAAGCAAGGGCAGCTGGATTCCGTTCA
>PVKA01047563.1:0-14258 GCA_004027165.1 Ctenomys sociabilis | reverse complement strand
TTTGTCTTTTTGAGACAGGGTCTTGCTATGCAGTTCAGGCTGGCTTTAAGCTCACTTTGTAGCTCAGGCTGGTCTTGAACTTACAACAATCCTCCTGCCTCAGCCTCCCGAGTACTGGGATTACAAGTATGCGCCACCACGCCCGGCTCCTATAGTTAATCTTAACTCTAACTTTAGCTCTAGTGCTAGCCCTCACAATAGCCCTAACCCTAGTCCTAGCCCTAGCCCTAACCCTAACCCTACTGCTAGCCCTAACTATGGCCCTAACCACCATTCTAACTCTAACTCTAACTCTAACTCTAAGACTAAGCCTAGCCATGGCCCTAATACCAACACTTTTTCCCTTTTGGAATAATTTTTCCTCAGAATAAAGGGCTTGTGTTGGCGCTCCTACTCGGCACATCTGGTGCTATTACAACTTTTGTTTGCTGAGCATTGGTGGCAAGCTGATATGGCTTGCACTTATTTCCATAGTGACGCCGCTCCTCTGTGTCATGGGCTGCACTGCTCGCAGTGAAACAATATCCACTGCTGCTTTCCTGTGGACCTGAAGATAGATTGCGAGTTGTTCGGCTTCAGAGCTGACGGGTAGCTTAGTAAGGCAGCCCAGTTGGTATGTCTCTCAAGTGTCCCAGTAGCTTCCTGTTTCTTTGAAGTGAAGAGTGCTGCACCTGACCCCTTGCCCCATCCTCGTGGCCCAGTTAATTAGCTCTGCTCCCAGCTGCCATAAAATAAGTGGCTTTGCCCTTCTGCCATGATGCTTCTGCTCTAGAGCCAGCCACGGATTGAGTCTCGTGAACCCATGAACCTAATAAGCCCTCTTCCTTAAGGTGTGGGTGCCAAGTTCTGGTCCCAGCCAGCAAATAATTGGTACCAGGGAAGTGGAGTGATTTCTGTGACTTCGTTTGACCATGTGGATTAAGTGCATTTGTGACAGTTCTAAGGGGGAATTTGCAGAGGTTAGGAGATGCTAAAGAAGCCCCAGAATGCTGTTAGCGGGTTGAACGGGGTGGCTGCTGCTGAGCAGTGATGGTGTCCATATTTGGGACAGGTTTTTGTTTGTATATGAGCTTCTTTGTTGCCTTTACCAAATGATAGACAGAGTCACAGTTCAAGATTTCTACCACTGGTGGCTCTCGTTTATTAGCAGCAGGACAAACACAATGGCTGTGAGTTTGTCCCTTGGAGCCAGACTCCTTCCTTTGGTTCAGCTTCCTACTTCCTAGTCCCATTTCATGGGCCAAGGGCGCCTGCTGAGGTCCTTAGCTCTCAGCTTCTCAGTTCTTTGCTCCTTAAAGTGACGGTGTTGAAATGACCTTGAGCCCTGGTGAGGATAAAATGCAAACACAGCTCACAGGCTCTGCCTGCCACCTGCCACTTTGCAGTTACACACTGAGTATTAGTGCTAAGATTTTGGGCAGCACACACATAGGATAGGATGTTTTGGAAAGTGATTTTTACTTGGGTTCCACGCTGGTGCTTTTCAGTGGTTGTGGACCCTCCCAGGGAGAGTGCACAAACCCTCTCTGCAGGGATCTCCAGGGCTGCAGGATCCCAGGAAATCCTTCACTCTCCAGCAGCTCTAAGGAATTTGAGGAAATGAATTTATTTGAACTGGGAGATCTGTAAATTTAACACAGGTCTTTCAGGAAAAGGAGCTTGCAATTACAAAGGAACACTGGAAGAGGCAGTTGGAATGCAGTGAGTTTCTGTGTTTCGTATTGGGCATGAGCTGTGATGAAGAAGGGCCAGTTGTTGAGGAATGTGAAAGCGCAGAAGTGGAACATGTCCTGCGGAGAACCTGAGGAGACACAGCCAGGCTGGCTCCAACCTGCCCTGTATTTCTTCTTTCTGCAGAGATGAGAATGCTCCAGCTTTTAAGGTCCAGAGCGGCAGCTCCCATACCACAGGACCCCTACAGTGAACCCCAGCTCACTAAGAACCTCACTCATGGACCTGGGACTTCTTAGGAGTTGGTAGATCATGCAGAGCAAGAGGGACAGAGACACCTGAAGCAGCAGCTGCTCCTTGCCGCTCCTATTCCCAGGAAGAATTGTTCCTCTCCCTAAACCAGGATGTGAGGGTGGAAATCAGGTCTACTTTTATTTATTTTAACCCCTATCTATCCTTTGCCTGGAGCCAGGTTTCAAACATTCAGGGTGACTCCATGTGCTCAGAAGCCTGGAGGCCATTATGACCTTTGGGCTACTCAAGTGCCACTTAAGAAGTAAAAGAAAATGGTCTTTGTTGCAACTTAACAGGCAGGTACCCACCATTCCTCACACCATGAACCCTGGTGAGTGCACCACCTGGAATGTCACCAGAGGAGGGGAGGATACATCTTCCTTCCAGCATGCACCAGGCATTCCAGCACTCACCTAGGACATCGTTTTTCCACTTTGGAAAGTGAAGGCAAATCCTCTTCTCAGAGCAAGGAAGGAGCCCTTCAGATACCCATAAGTCATGTACTCTGCCTCAGTTTACAGAGAAAAATAAAGGGTAACTCAGGTTATCAAGAGAGGTGGAGAACGCCAGGACCCAGAGAGGCCCTGGTTGACTGTGTCAAGGGAAGTCACAAATGTAGATGCCACCAGCTGCTGCAGTGCTCTCAGGTGAAGTATCACAACTGGCTCTGATAGAGCCTCTGATCCATGGCGGATGGAAGATATATTTTTGGAAGAGATAATATTGGTATCCCCCAAGAATATTTAGAGTCCAATTTCAGATTTCATGCATTTTAACATTAAAACTACCACTTTATTTTTTAAAAAAATTATTCATTTTAATGAGGAAAAATATAGCAATGAAACAGTTTCAAAGAAGATTAGCAGGACAGTTCCAATAATTAATACATTGCATATTGTTATCTTTGTAGTAGCTATTCAGAGGACAAGATGTAGACATGATATCTTGCCTAAGCAATATGAGCACAAACCTTTCTTCTCATTGAACTAAGAGAAAGTAGCTGTATATCTATCCTATTTTGTATATACACACATATTTTTTTTCACTATAAAATGGTCCTTCATTTATATCCCCTTGTAGGAGACACTTCCTGGTCCTCGTCTCAGTCCAAGAAACCAATATTTGTAATCCCAAAGTTATGTTATTGGAATCCCATCAAGTTGATTCCAATCTACCACTTTCCATGCAGCCCACGGTGAAAATGAGGACACTAAATTATATTTTTAATCATCGGAGAGTCAAGGGGCTCTAGGTCCAGCCACGAAGATGGCTTTCTGGAACCAAGAGGGCGACCCAGGGCCTCACCCGGTTTTTATTCAGTGGGGGAGTGGCTTGAGGATTGAGAATTGTGGGAAGTAGGTGACTACTGTGAGCTGAGCTAGGTGGGGGGCCTACATTTACCTCTGCCATATGCAGAGAGGATATGCAGAGAGAGTAATCTGCATTATATAGTATTTAATGTTTTGGGAAGTCTAGGGCTTCAGCTTTGATGTAGTCTTTCAAGCCCCAGGAAGTCATAGCCTCTGTCTCCAGGCTCGATCCCAGCTGGCAGTACGGAGCATTAGCTCTACCATCCTGTCTCCACCCGGCTCACGTTAAGGAGCAGCAGGCTTACCAGGGAAACACGCATGCCACCTTCAAAGACTATCACCAGCACCTCAGCTAGACCAATACACATTGCTTAAGGCCAATTGAAGGATAAACAGAAGTCCTAGCCAGCTCTGTAAATAACAATATGAGGAAATAGGATCAGACTCAGTCAAAATGGAGACAGTCACTTTTCTTTCAAGGAGAGTTTGCTCAGGTGGTCCCCCACATCCCCTCCCCACTTTTTTTGTTTTGTCAGAGATGGGTGTTCCACAGCTGTTAGAGAAGCTGTGTTTGAGAAGTCTTTAAAAGACCTTTTCATACTCTATGCCTGTTCAAATATTGTAGGTACTTGAATTCAGTGAAAGAACTCAAGATAGTCCGATAGTCCATAATAGTAGTGAGTTATCAGCATAACTGGCACTACCACTTTAAAATACAGATAAAAAGGCCAGGGATATAGCTCAGTGCATAATCACCTGCCTGGCAAGCACAAGATCCTAAGTTCAGTCCCTGGTACTGCAAAGACAAACAACAAAAAGAACTGCTTCGGGGGGATAGCTCAGTAGGATAAGCTCTTGCCTGGCAAGTGCAGAGTCCTGAATTCAATCCTTGGTACTGAAGAAAAAAAAAAAAAGACAAAATTAGGTGAATACATCTACTATTCTGGGTAGAATTATTATTTTTTTCTTCATTTTTAAAATTTCTCAACAATTTATTATAAAACATTCTAAAAACCCATGTCGTCAGAAAGTTGAAGGTACATACCTTTCATCAAAATTAATTGCTTCAGGCCAGCCAGACAGCTCAGCGGACTAAAGTGCTGGTTCCAGTCCCAGCATGCTGCACTGGCCACACCCCCAGGGAGTGTTGAGAGGACAATTGAGACTGGGCCTAGTGGTGCACCTGTAACCCCAGCGCTTGGGAGGCTGAAAACAGGAGGATCACTATGAGTCCAATCTGTGTAGTGAGACCCTATAGACCTTGTACTAAATATTAAAAAAAAAAAAAAAATTGCTTCTATCATGAAATTACATCAAAGCCAAGCTAGAGCAGTAAAAGTTACTTGCAATATTGTATACTTGTGGGACTCAATCCCTAAATAGATAGAAAACTTTTATAAATCAGTAATACAAAGCTAAATCAAACAAAACTGGACAGAACAGTTTGCTGGGCTTTCATCAAAGTGGGATTTCCCAATTATCAAGTTACAAGAAAATGTCCTGGTCATCACTATCCATTGGGGAGATCAGAATGAAGCCCACCGTGCTACCCCACATACTCTACCACATGGCCACATTTCCCAGAGCTTCTCCCCCAACTATGGAGCAGCTCCAACCCTCACTGCCCTGGGAATCCCATCTGTAGGTCCCCAACTCCTAATAACATTGAACTACAACCTAGGTCTTAATCTGGAAATTGTGGTCCTTCCCCGAACCACAAGTGACCAGAAAGACTGCTGCAAAAATAATTCCACACAAGAACTCATTCAAACACTAAAACTAGAAGTGATATTGATAACCATGTGGATTCAGGTAAAGAGAATAATAGTGGGGGGGCAGATTTATTAAAAATACCTATTCATATGACTTCTAAGCTATAGGTTTTTCTGACTGCACAGTAAAGAGCCAGCAAATATAAACCAAATCCTTATTAACTTCAAAGACACGGAGAAGATCAAGGGCAGATGTGTCAGGTAGATTCTCTGACCTAAGACAAAGAAAGCTGAGGCATTTATGGACTTTTGTTATGGGTAGAGTTTGAGGGAGATGTTTGGATACACCTGAGGAGCTGGTTGGGCTTTCCCTGAGGTGGCAGGGAAAGGTGAAAGGAAACTGCACCCTGGGCTGAGTTGGAGAAGAAGGGGGGAGGTGGTCTCTGGGAAGATAAGCTGTTGTTTTAAGGGCTTTGGTCATATTAGATGACCACCATAATAATTCAGTAAGTCTTATGAGGGCCAGAACCTATCACTGAGCACAATAGTAAGCTATAGAAACAGACACCACAGTAGTGACTAACTGAGAGACACAGCATAGGAAGTGCCTGGGAAAGGGGGAGGCTATAAAACTTTCTAGGGTAATGTCAATTATCCATACATTAAGCTTTGTGTTAAGTGTGTTTGGTAAAATTGAACAAAATTACATTGAAGTTTGTGCATTTTGTGTGAACTGCTGTTCAATAATTTATTGTTCTGTAGGCTTCCGTGGACTATGGATGGGTATAAGCCAGTGTAGACCATGACAGCTTGTTTTAATTTTATTGTACATTCATCAAACCTCATGAGTATGAAATATCTGTACCAGAAAAATAGCAAGGACCCAGTATTTCATTGGTAAAAGACTTGTACATAGTTTCTTGGGAGGGGACAATAGGGTGACTTTTGCCATGGCAGCCCCTCATTTTTAGCTGGTGGTGCTGAGTGACAGCCCCCAGTGGCAGCCACTTACTATTCTGCCTGGAGACTTCTAGAATTAAGGACAAGGAAAGACTTCTCATTGGCCTCAATCGCAGCATTGAAGATGTCACTGTGGGCCAGATGGACTAAGGTTGCCGCCACCATGAGTAAGAGTATTATCCAAGCCTGGTGCTGCCTCTGATGCTGTGACACAAAAACACAGTCTTGCTCTTGGATAGCTAGTGATCTTTGTGTTTTTCTCTTTCATGTTCTTTTTGTTTCTCCTTACCTGTTCTTCTACAGACAGAACCAATTCTATGGCTGGGGTGATGACTGACAGAGATCGCTCTGAGAAAGCTCTATTGTTACTATGATTTTAGTAAGAAAACATTACTGAATTTGGTCTTCAAGAACTTTTACCCAGTAACTCTTAGCATGGCATTCAGAGCCTAGAGACCTGTGCACATGGATTTTTTGAATTTTAACATTCAGGTGGGTATTCCCTTGAGAAGGAGCTAACCCTCAGCTATAATTCTTTTCTAAATCTGTGTTAGTTCAGGATGCTGTAACAAAAAAACAATGACTAGGTGGCTTCTGAACAACAAAAACTTATTTCTCCTACTTCTGGGAGCAGAAGTGAGTTTGGGGCTGAGACTACTGACTTCTCATTGTTTCTCCCCATGGAGGAATGAAGACTAAAATCTTCCTGAGGATTCCTCTATATGAGAACACCGAGCCCACCTTCAGTGATCTCCCAAAGCCACCACCTCTTACTGCCTTCACACTGTGGTTTAGAGGACAGCATGTGAATCTGGGGGGGAACACAAACATTCCACCAAGGACTGAAGGGGCTTGATTAGTGGGGTCTGGGTGTGTCTCTAAGACTGTCCAGATCTGTCTCTGAAGGAGCTTGGACAAAAAAGCCCTAGGATTGGCTCCAGGCATCTTCTATGCTTCACAGCAGCCTTCAGCTGAGAACACAGGTGGCTCAGTGGTGGTCACGTTGGATGCATGCAGAGGGCCCAGTTTTGCTTCCTGACCAGTGTCTGTGATAGCCACTGGCTCTGGCCCAGGTCATGCAGTGCATCTGCAGAATGGCCCTGGGAGTCTTTGCTGTGCTGCAACACCACAACTGTGACCCTCACACTGCCCCCACTGTACTAATTTTAGCCTAATGGATGTTTAAGATTTGGCTAAGGAAGTAGCCTAGCAGCCTTGGAAGACAGATTATGATTCCAGAAGGATTCTTGTGTGGCCTAGCAAATTATAACCACCTGTTTCTAAAGGAGGAAATCAACTCCATAGAAAATTAGGGTCCTCCAGGATGTGTTCAGGTGGGAAGTAAGTCCTAGTGTGTTTCTGTAGTGTGACACACAAGTAGCACCCTTGTCACATTTGCCAATATCATTGGCTTATCTAGACAAACTGTCACCTTGTCACTTAGCCCTGATAAGTGTTTGGGCTTCGTGCAAGGTATCTGTTACCTTCTCACGGTGCTGTGGGGATGAAGTTACTGGACCTTCAGTTGTGGTGCTGGGTAAGATCAGATGCCTCCAACGAGGCAAGACTTTGTGGTCCCGGAGTTTGTGTGGGCAATAACCTGGATACAACTAAGGGGAGGTTATGAGGTGGAGCCTTTGGACTTCTGATGGGTGCACACTAGACTTGGGGGAGTTGGGGGCCTTTCGCTTCCTGAGATATGAGGTGTCTCTGCTAAGGTTCCTACAGGAGTGTCACCTGTCCCCAGACAGTCACAGCATATCCAGAAGAGGACAGGATACAGAGCAAACTGCTGGTGTACGTGATTCTTAATCTAGACAGACATCGAAGTGTGCAAGTATAATGAAAGAGAGAAGACTGGGTAGAGATAATGAGAATCTGCCTGAATTCATCTCATACCTAATCAGTATATTTTGAAAAAAATCTGCTGGCTCATCTTTTTATGTAGCATTAGTTATGAAACCATGCAGCAGAGGACTTTGTTTCTTTGAGTGTGGCTCTAATTATCTTTAAAGTCCACCAGAAATGGTGCTTATTGAGTCTCAGCGTACTTTGAATCCCCCTGTCTTCCTCATTCTCTGACCTCTTGTCTTACTTTTCTCATTGCTGAGATAAAATACCCTATTTTGCTCAGTTTGTAGAGGTTTCAGTGCATAGTCGGCTAGCTCCAAGGCAGGGTGGCATGGCAGAGAGGAAACAGTTTATGGTGGCAGAAGACAGTAAAGCAAGTAAGGGACAAGTCAAGCCTCTCTGTGTCTCTTATATTGTATCCAGGCTACTAGGATTAGGAAGGTGCCGAACCAATCAGTGGACTGATTTGGTAATTGCCCACCCTTAATCCTAGCATATTTAATCCTCGCATTGCCCCTAACTGAGCACATACTCCAGATTCAGCCATCTTTTATATCTTATAAATCCCCACCTGTGGCTGTGTGAGGCTGGGGAGGGGGATCTCATAAGACATAAACCCTGAAGACCCAGATTTTAGAGCTTTCAGATCAGTTCACTCACATTTGCAAAACTCTTTCGGCCACAGCCTAACATAATTATGCAATTAGCAATCAAAAGAAAGCTGAAATGATTATAGTAACTTGAAGAGAACTCTGAGATATATTCCCTGACACAAAGGGAGGGATTGGATAGTGGTAGAAGTGTTAATGCATCAAGAAAATAGGACAAACACAAAGACACCTTTGAAAACACCAAATGCATTAAAGGAAGTTAGAGATAATGCAACAATTAGCCTCGGGGCTTAGACTTGAGGCAAGTCTGGTGCTCCACCACTGCAATAGGAGGCTGTGGCAGGAGGCTCACCAAGAGCAGCTCACTGTGGGTTGGAGGTCTCAAGGACAGCAGCAGCTCCCTACCACCCCCCGGCCTTGGGGACTTCCAGTAACGCGATGTGTTAGCATAAGCGACCTTGAGTACTTCCTGCCCTGGCTGAGAGCCTTATTGCAGACAGCAGGTGGGGCCTCCCTCTGATGAGCTGGCGCCTTGGGATCACAGGGACAAATCCCCACACCAACAGCTGTGGAGGAAACCAGAAGTGGGACCACGGCTCCCCAGAGGAGCATGCGCAGAAACAGTCCCCAACCAGCCCCCCAAAAACATCTCTGCAGTTACTTTTTCTTTTTATATTTTTAGGGAAGGGTCTACAGCATGTTCAGGGTCTCACTACTGGATTGGACTCATAGTGATTCTCTTGTTTACAGCCTCCCAAGTGCTGGGGTTACAGACACACAGGCAGGTGCCCCCAAGCCCAGCCTCAGCACGCTCTGGGGCAGGGCCATCACCCGAGGCTGGGAATCGAACCCCTGGCCCCTGCGCCTGCTTGCAGATGCCATAATTTGCTGAGCTATTTGGTTGTCCCTATCTCTGCAGTTATGACTCCGGGAGAGATTAGGTCTCAGCATTTTTCTGGCTGAGATATTTAAAATATTAGTGGCTTGTATTTCCTTTAAACAGAAAATGAGCAGTTCCTGGGTTTAAAACGACAGCACATTCCTTCCCATGGTGCACACTGTCTCCTTCCCACTTGGGTCCTCGCCGTCTGAGCCACGGGCAATGGATGGAAATCTGCTGTGCGTGGTGCGCGCCGGAAATCTAGGACCTGAACGGGTCATTCCGCTTGGACAGAGGAGGCCTTCACTACGAGCTCTGTGCCCCCATCGTGGCCAAGGTAGAAGGCAGAGAGCCGCCAAGGCCGCTCCAGGACGCAGGCTCCGAGCACCCCCTGAAGAAGTGGACCTCGGTGGTCTGGGAGGGGACATGAGTGTGAGGCGCCACCACCTGCAGGCCCCGCGTCAGGCACCAGCCTGTGTTGGATGTGGAACAGCACACAGGAGGACGGATGGCCTTGCTGTTGGGGTACCAGGGGATCCTTCCTCCCTCAGCTGCACCTGTCTCTGTGGGTGGCTAAGGACAGTCACTGCCCTCGGTGCTGGAAGACTGAGTGGTGCATGCAGTCCACGCCTGAGGAGACAACCCACTCCCGCGGCTGCTCACAACCCCGTAGATCTTGCTGTCAGATGCCTGACCAAGGCCGGACCCTGATTCTTCCTAAGAGATGTAGAAGGGGGTGGGTGTGGTCCTGTGGGACTCATCAGAGGCAAAAACGAGCACTTTTTCATTTCATATTTAGAAATCTTTAAAATTAAGATAATTTATTCAAATGTCTTTCCTGCCATTTGGGTGCTGGTCTCTTGCTGCTGAGACCAAGTACCCCAAACCCAAAATTAAGGAAAGAAGGTTTATTTAATTCAGCTTGTGGGGGTTTCAGTCCATAATCAGCTGGCTCCAAGGCGGGGTGGCCGGCTCACGGGCAACAGTTCATGGAGGTGGAAGACAGCAAAGCAGCAAGAGCAAAAGCAGCAGAGCAAGCTCCTTCTCCTCCTTGTATTGTAAGCAAGCTACCACCCTCTAGGGTAGGTGTAGCGCTCACACCTTCTCAATGTCTTGCTGTTGCGCAGGCTGAGGGTATTTGCAAAGAGAGGACCCTAACCACCCCCCAGGGGCTTAAACTTCACCACTTGACACAATGTACCCCCCATGCCACCTACCTCTCTAGTGTGTGTCACATATTGTTCAGAAGTGCTGCTAAGAAAAGGAGAGGGGCCCGAATCAAATAACCTTTCTAATCTACCTACTGATAGAGAAGGAGCTGTTGAAATGGCTCCATTCAAAGAACTTTTTGTAGACTCACTGATGGTCCATTAAAAGAGAAAGGCTGCAAACCCTACTTGGTGGCACATGCCTGTAGTCCCAGCATTCAGAGGCTGAGGCAGGGTGATCACTGAGTTTGAGGCCAGCCTGGACTACACAGTGATTTCAAGGCCATTGTAAATGCTTAATGAAATCCTCCTTCAAAAAGACAAAGCATGAAAAGCCGGGCGTGGTGGCGCAGGCCTGTAATCCCAGCACTCGGGAGGCTGAGGCAGGAGGATTATTGTGAGTTCGAGACCAGCCTGAGCTACAAAGTGAGCTTAAGGCCAGCCTGAACTGCATAGTGAGACCCTGTCTCAAAAAGACAAAAAAAAAAAAAAAAAAAAAAAAGACAAAGCATGGAACAGTAACTCACATGCCCTTCCAAACCACACTCTCATGCTCCACTGCTTCCTAATATTTATTTTTGGTGAGAAGATGGGAGAGTCTCTGACATGTTTATTTGATATAATGAGACGTTTGATTTGGAACCAGTGAACAGCGTAAGAAAAATTTAACTTTCAGGCATATGGGATTTCTCTAGCTTTGTGTTAGCAAACAACTGTGGGTCTGTACTCATTTCTCTGTTAAATCCCTGTATAATAAAAACAGCTACCTATCTACCCATGGAAAAATTAAAGTGTAAGGTGTGTTTTATGAATGAGGGCAAGATGTATACTGTAACAATGAGTCAAAAGTTTTTTGTGCAGTGTTTAATAAACAGTTTATGCTTGAATTATTATAATTTTATGTACAACTTCAAACTTAGTAGTAATGAACATAATTGTTAAGTAAATACTTCCACTGAACTTGAAAATAATTAAATTTGGCCAAATAAAATAATCATCCAGATCAAATCATGTAAGTGTCCCTGGTGCCAAGCAGGTCCTTGAGAGGTCCTTTCCCACCATGCCCCACCCTGCCGAGCTTAGTCAACAGCTACCTTCATGTCTATCACCACAGGTTCCTGTTGTCTTATGAAATTCATAGGAATAAGTGCACTGTGACAACTCAGTTCTGTATTGGAATTTAGCTCACCCAAATGGGGCAGACCTGGATTTGCTCTCAGCCCAAAATCTGGAAACTGAAGAAGCTGCTAGGTGCCATTCTTCATATGTCTGGCTATTCTTATTTGGCTTGAGATAATGCTTTTTGAAATGTACTTTTCCTCAGTGTGTAGTTCATTTCTGTGGGAGAGTTGTTCTGAAGGAAAGCAAACAGAATTACCACAGCAGAGAAGTTATTCTTTCAGGGATTCTTTAGCCTGGAAGCTGAGCTAAAGGCCCACCAGCTGTGAGTCACAATGTGGCTGTACAACCTTGGGTGACCTACTCAAGGAACATCCAAAGTCACACTGTCCTTGTTGGCAATAGAAATAGGACCAGAGAATAGGTGAGAAAAGCCAGACGTCTTGATGGGACAGCCTTGTACAAGCCAATGAAAGTATGAAGCTCTTTGGCATCTCAGCTTGTAGTACAGCATACAACAGATGTGAAGAAATTTGCTGCTTGGAGGAAGCATTTGTTAAAAAAAAAAAGTATCTTCCCTGATTGGAAATAAAACCCAGGCTACCGTAGTGAAAGAACTGAATCCTAGCTATACACACTGGGGACCTGACTGTCATCTACTGCCTGTAAAGCCAGGATAAGCTAAATGCCATTTCCATTTCCATGATCCAGAAGGTCCTTTCAACTAAATTTTATTCACAAGGTCAATCTGCATGTGAAGCACCTGGATCTCTGCCCTATAAGCATGTGCTGGACAACTGTAAGGTATGCCAGGAGTCACGCACTGAGTTGGGGCATCACCACCTCTCAGCAATGACCTCTCAGCATTGCCAGGGGCCAATGTGCCTCCAGGAGATGGTCACTGGAGCCCTGGCAGCGGGCAGGGCTGAGAGAAGCAGGGAGAGGGACAGGGCTAGCAGGAGAAGGGTTTGGCTGCTTAGACAGGGACTTTGCATTGTTCCCCTGCTGGGGGTGAGGGGAACTAAGACAGTTTTTCTTTTTTTTCCTCCAGGGGAAATACAATACAGGATACATTCTAATAAGATTATTTTATAATGAATCACCCAAAGAATCATATACAGAGTACAGGAAATCTGTCCACACACTAAAAACCAAAGACTCCAGCTGAGGGCCTGGGTCCCACAGTAATGTCTCACACAGGCCTGTTCCTCGGATCTGCACTGGGAAGGTCCAAAGGTCAGCAGTGGTGGGAGCTGGATAGTCTGTGCCAGCAGGGTGAAGAACCTGTGCTAGAGGGCGAAGGGATCTGAACTGGAGCCAAGAAGCTAGAGCTCCCCCCAAAAGTACCTCAGCCATCCTCAGCACCAGTGAGGTCCCAAGCTTCTCCCAGGATAAAAATAGCCGAGCTCCTATCAGGAAAGCCAGTGTGACGAGCTTCTGCAGGAGACAGCAATGCACTGTCTTCCCCTCTGGAGCCAGGAAATGATGCTCAAAACGAGGACCAGAGCCCCCCAGAGGAACCTCAGCCATGTCAGTGATGAGGTCTGAGCTCCTTCTCTCATGAGAGGAGCCAAGGTCTTCAGGAAAGCTGTGACAAGGTCCCTCAGCAGAAGAGCCCAAGAGAACAAGCAGGTTCCAGTAGCTCTCCAACAGCTTCTCCAAATAGCTTCCCTGACAGTCTTTCAATAGCTTCTCCAGTTCTGCCTTTTTTTTAGTGGTACCAGGGACTGAACTCAGGATCTTGCACTTGCCAGGCAAGTGCTTATGCTATGAGCTACACCCACGGCCCATTCTGTCTTTTATGCTGCTGCATCAGTACTCCGGTGGGCCTCCCACACCAAGCAGCATACTAGTTCAGTTCAGCTGGGTGTGACAAGTTGACTACTAGCTGACAGTCTACCACGCAAACCCAAGAACCTCGCAGGTGGGGACTTTTTCTTGAAACTGCCTTTATCTCTGTCAAAATTCTCGTTCCAAGATCTGTTGAGAAGAAAAATTAGAAAGACAGCAAAAGAAGCTGAGCTGGGCATACTGGCTGCAAGCCTGTAATACTGCTTCAGGAAGATGAGGCATGATCTCCAAGAGTTTCAGGCCAATGTGGACTACATCATGCATCCATGACCAGCCTGAACTACACAGATACACTATCTCAAGCAAAAACCAACCAACCGACCAACCGACTTTAAGATGGGCTTGGTGCTCCCAAGATCAGGTCACCTGGGCTGGCTGACCCTGTGTTCTCCACAGTGAAATTGCGCAGTTTAGTAGTCAACCTAATAGTCTGCTCTTAGAAGGAATTCAGCACTGGCCTAGATTATGATTTGGTCTGGGTTGGTCAGATGTTCTGTATTTTTGAACAATCAAGTGTCCTAAGACGTGAGCCTTTGCTGCTGTGCTATCTCAAACATAAGCCTATGATGGGATTATGTGGATAAATTCAGTCCAAAAGAAAAAAAATATGAAAGTCCTGAAAACACATCAACCATCCTGCTTTTTGCCAGGAAGACAGATAGGAGGCCACGTTGAGGCCAAAAGACTTGGGAGAAGAGTGAAGCAGCTGTGGGGAGCAAGGTAGATCCCACAGTTGCTGGGCAGAAGTTGGTCAGGAGCCAAAAGCACTGTAAGCCTTCAACACACACACA
>PVKA01047562.1:0-14258 GCA_004027165.1 Ctenomys sociabilis | reverse complement strand
TGCTTTTACCCTTAAACCATATGTTCTTCTTATAAAAAAGTATGTAACATTTTAACATTACTGTACACCACTCAAGGAGGGGTTGAGAAATTCCCAAAACAACCAAATACCATTTATAAACTTATTATCAAAAATTTAACAATCATTTGCCAAGTTTTACCCAATTCTATTTAAACCTAAGTAATTTTAAAACTTCAATAAATGTTGCAATCTTAAAGACTGTGTATCTTTTATCCATCAGAAATGAACTAGTTTAATGGTTTTCTTAAATTCTTCTAAAAAACTGTATTAGTCTTGACAAAGAACTGAGTTTTATTAAATTTGTTTCATTTATTTAATTCATTACTTTTATTCATGCAGATGTACCTATGAACATATATATATATATATATATATATATATATATATATATATATATATATGTGTGTGTGTGTGTGTGTGTGTGTGTGATACATAAACATTTTAAGAATATTGGTAATATATTCCTTTTATAACATGTCATGGGTAAATCACCTCACAACATCTATCAACTATTGGTAACCAATGTCTAATATATTTCTATTTGTCCTGTGGATGGGTTACAGTTATATATTTTCCTATTTCTTCTTTTTAATCTTGGGGTGGTCTTTGCTGTATTCAAATATATAGAAGCAGAGAGAATGCACATTACATATGGAAAAATATTTGAGAATATCTGAGATTTTTCAGGGGCCAGGGAGATAGCTTGGTAGAATAAATGCTTCCCTGGCAAGTGTGAGGGCCTGAATTCAATCCCCAGTTCTGCCAAAATAATAAGAAAAAGAAGCTGAGATTTTTGCATATGTTACTTTCCATACCATAGTAACCAGTGCCATTTCAGATAGGGGAAGATTTGAGTTTTTGGAAAAAAGGCAAAAATTATA
This sequence comes from Ctenomys sociabilis, assembly GCA_004027165.1. Lineage (NCBI taxonomy): Eukaryota > Metazoa > Chordata > Mammalia > Rodentia > Ctenomyidae > Ctenomys > Ctenomys sociabilis. The sequence goes on along the minus strand of PVKA01047562.1, from coordinate 13,356 downwards.
GCATCATCCAGCCTGAGAGCAACATCTTAGAAGAAATATCAGTAACCAGAAAATTAAACTTAACCCAACCAAAACAAATATATGATCTCACAAATATATTTATGATCCCATCAAACAATACAATTTATTTCTACTCATTTAAATATATTATTCTATAAAATATACTAGAGCTAGAAAATAAGACACAATCACAGTCTTTCATGTGACCAGATATTTCTCTCTCTCTTTTTTTTTTTTTTTAGCAATATTGACTATCAACAAGCAATGCTTTTGGAAAACTTCCCATAAGTTACTAGTAAATTAATACATTTAGTCATTCATCAATAAATGATTTTTCTTTATTGACTGTATACCACATCTGGAATTCCCAGAACATCTCATTGTACATTAGATCTTTGATATTAGGGGTCTCTTTTTACCTAAAAAAAGACAGAGAGCAGTGAACAATTGTAACAAATGACTAAATGTTTTTGTAAGAGATGGTTCAGAAAAAGCATTAAGTAGGACAGGGAATGGAGGACTCTGGAAGAGAGGACAGTATCTTTTCAAAGGTCATCTGGATAGATTTCAGTTTTGGGTCTAGTCTCAGAGAAGGTGACTCAAATAGAGTTCTAAAGAGAATGAGCTGAAGGCACTATTCATGGAGATGAAAACCAAGTGAAAGAATGTTCGAGAACTTCATGGATAGCAAAAGAAGGAAACCATTTCTATCCCTCTGCCTGGAAAATAAAGGTCAGTGCACTATGAATAAAGCCCATATGACAAGCAAAGATACCGAAGCTAAAGTAAGAGATGCTCGCTATCAGAACTGCAAATGTAAAGCAGGAGAGGAGGAGATGAAGGACCCTGACATGACCCCTCTTCCTTGCCTGTCTCTGCTAACTGAATCCAAGGGAAGAACTGGCAAGGCAGCCTTGGAGATACCATCTGTAGTCTCTAATCTGGAGATACAGAACAAAGAGGCGCAAAAAGTGGAGCTCAGATTTAGGAAGGCAGTGGAGGATTCTGGGCCAGTGGATCTTACTGAAAACATAGCATTTGAGGAAGATTTGAAACCAAGACATCTGGGGACAGAGTATTCCAGAACACTGAATTAACTGGTAAGCTCATCTGAAATAGAAATTATCTTGATATGCTTGAGGAACAACAGAGTGTATCTGAGATGGAAGAAGGGGAGAGGAAGGCCATAAGAACCAAAGTGAAAGATGAAAGAGCCATCTTCTATCTGCACTTTAAGCTCCACTATGAAGGAAATGCCAAGGTAGGAAAGATTCCATTTGGCCTGTAACCAGTGGAGGTGGGTCACAGGCTTGCACAGTGTGCACCACACCACTCTAACTCTCTTGAGTAAAAGTACCTAATTAGAATGCTAACAGACTCAATCAACATATAAATGACAGCAGATAAGTGACAGCCCAAATTTCCACTGTCCATCATCACTTTAACTAATCAAATGTCTGCTTTCATCACGGTGTCCTTTGATCTGTCTTTCAGCATGTTGCCATCAATATCCAGTGCCTCAATGTCACTATTTTTCTTTGGAACTACAATCAGTGCATTCCATTGTACACAGACCATCACTGAGCTAATTTCACCTGAAGTCATGTTGGCACTTTCCTAAGCTCTTTTCTCTCCCATCCCCTCCTCCTATCCTCCCTCCTTATTTGCTTTTTCCCTTGCTTTTTCCTTTCTTCTACCTTCCTTTTATTTCTTTTTTGCCAGGACAACTTTAATCACTTTTTTTCATTTATTTTTAGTGTAGGATCTACAGAGTCTCATTAAGTAGACTGGAATCACAGTGATTCTCCTGTTTTCAGCCCCCCAAGCGCTGGGATTACAGGCATGAACTACCACACCCAATCTCAATAGCCATCTCAGCAGACCCTGGGGGTGGGCCCAGCATGCACGCCAGGGATGAGGCTCAGCTGCTGCGCTCTGCCTAAGCAGGTGCTTTAGTCTGTTGAGCTATCTGGCCGGCCCTCAACTTTAGTCATTTCTATCTGCTGGTTTAATATTAATCACCAATATATTCAGTATTACAATGGAGTTTTTGAGAACAGGAAAATAGCACATATTTTGAAATGTTCAATGTCTTACAGGCTTTAAGTACTGTTTCCAAAAAGGTAACAAATTTTTCTTAAGGTCAGCAATCCAGGTCAATGGTTCTGAATTAGTTCCTATAAGATATGAGACAACTTCTCTGACAGATCTTGGTTCCATCCTACTCTCCAACTAGACATGTGCCCTCAAAAACAAGGGCTGACTGGTCTAAATTCTCTATTTTGTGTGACCAAAAATAAGGAGAAAAGAAATAGAAGTTGCATTTTTATCATAAGTGAATGTGCGACTCTGTTCCACAGCCATCATAAAGCACTGCAAACCGGCACCCTTATGAAAGGGAGTTTGGCAGACTAGGAGCCCAGGACTGCAACAGTGGCAGCGTTGGGCTCTTGTGAGGCCCTCTCTCTGGCTTGTGCATGACTGTACTGGTGTCGGATCCTCACTTATCTTTCTTTCTGAACTCTCTCATTTTTCTTCCTTTGGGTGGAAGAATACCATTTTCACTGCATTGTATCTTATCACTATTGCCTAACTTCAATTTAATCACTGCCTTAAGAGTCTTCTTTTTATTTCATAGCTGATGACATTACAGTTTAGGATTGAAATGTGGATTTGGGGGAGTTTATAATAATTTATAATAAACAGAGGCATTTATAATAAACAACAGAGGCATTTCGTATGCATTACTACAATGTGTTAGCTCCACGCGAGACAGGATGCTGGTCAACTGATCCCATGTTTATTCCCATGGATTTAACTACTTGCAAAACGCCAGAGGCTTTGAGATCCCTCTGCCCTTTGTTACTATCCTTTATGTGTTACTCTTGAGCCTAGTCTTTTCTGTTTTCATTTTGTATTTCTCAAAAATTTTTCATTTTATATATTTTACATTTGTTAAAATTTCAGTAAACTTGTTGTGTTCCACTATGTCTTCTCTACCATCTTGCTTTTGGTCATACAGAATTACAAGGGATTAAGTAATTTTTGTGAGATTATTGATTATAAGGAAGGATGAATCCCACCTCTAAAATCAACCTCATGATAGAGAAGAAAATGAAAATTTTTGAAAACATATTAAGGAACTATAAAAATCCAAAAAATTGTTTAACTTCAAAAATACATTTTTTTTTCCTTTTAAATTGATTCTAAATGGTTTGACAACTTCGTGGGTTTTATGGGATCAATCTTGTATTATAAATGAATAGAAATTTTTAGAAAAAATATAATAATAAAAAGTGAGAAGTGGGCAGAAATGAGCTTCTGAAAAATAAATATGAAAACTAACTGTAACAGTGGCAGATATACCAACCTAGAAATATGAGTGGTATTTGACTCTAAAGACTAAAACGTGAAAAAGTGAGAGAGACAGTAGAGAGGAAATCATTTTCAAATCAGATGATGTTGTGGGAAATGACACTGAAAAAAATATTTCTGCTCTCTTGACTCTAATTAACCAAACAGAAACAATATTTTCCTCCTCTGAATCCAGATCTCATCTAAGAGTCTCTGAGAAGAAAGAGCTGTGTATTAATGTTTTTGTATTAATGTTTATTGACACATGAAAATTGTCCATATCTGGTGTTAGGGAAATATTATACAATATTAATTCCTTCACATGTATCCTCAGGATGATACATTTTATATTCCAAGTTCAATAAAACATTTCTGCTATTAACACTGGAAACTAAACAAAAGAAATTGAAAAAAATGTTTTGGAAAATGTTTTGTGATGCTTTCTTTTTAACAAATAAATGACAAAATATCTTCCAGTTGTTCAATATTTGCTCATTTCTCAGAATCACTTGATTTGAAAGAGTATTTCTCACCATCCCTAAAGTATGCTACCAAATGTATAAAAATATTGCGCATTCAGTGTTTTTCTCATTGTGTATATCCATGTGTGATTGTTTATAATATGTTATTATACATTTTTTATCTATATTTACAATTCTGAAGTGAGAAGAATATGTAATTATTCCTATAGACCATCTATTTAATAGACAATCTACAGCATAACTCTCTTTGGACTTATTTATTTTATAGTCCACAATGAGTTCTGTTATATTTTCACCTCTCCCTTTTTCTCTTCCTCTTCCTCCTTCCTTCCCTCCTTCTCTCCCTCCCTCCATTTCTCTCTCATACAAACACATAAACACACTGAACACACATGCACACATATGAACAAGCATGTACTCCCTGATTTTCTTACTGAGCACTTCACAAATTATCTCGTTGCAGCTTCCTTGGCCACCATCCACAATATGCCTCTACACAGGACCTCTTATAATCTGGGTGTGCCATACATTGCCAATTTTACAAGACTAGGGCACATGACCATACCAAAATCCCACCAATTCTATTTTAAATTTATGTGTAACAAGAATCCAACATCTTCAACACATTTTTGTCCTAAAAATAATTATTAAAATGTGTTTTCATTTCTCTAGTGAAAAGCATGTTTTTAAAAAGTCGCATGTAAGTTATTGTTATGTGCATTCTAATTCTAACATTAATCATAATGAGACTTTCTACTTATCAGAGATAGGCATTCCACTTCAGTTATAAAATTTATAAAATTAGTCAACAAATGCCATACTTAAGGAAATAAACTTAATGAAAGCAGGTCACTTTTTACATAAGTAAAATGCAAGTAAATTACAGAACCAACTTCTCCCCTCTAGAGACTTTCTAGTCCAGTCTGTCACCAATGGACACTATCCTTTTCTACTACCAACTCTCAATTAACCCTACCTTTTTCTGCTAAAGCCTTTTTTTTTCCAGAACAGGGGATTGAACTCAGGCCCTTGAGCTTGCCTTGGAAGCACTTATTCTACTGAGCTATCTCACCGGCCCCTCTACTAAAGCTTTAATAAACCTTACCTCTCACAAACTGTGACCTTACATTTTCCCTACTTATGTAGCAACCTTCTCCACTACCTAGCAAACCTGAAGGTTGTGGATGATGAATAAACAAAAATTATGTTTTTTGAATGAGCAGAGCTAAGACATTAAGAGTTGATCAGTTTGATGGGAAAGCAGAATCAAATGTTCAAGAGAAGAAGCACCATAATTGCCAGTGTCAGCCAGCTAAATTTCTATGCCCCATGGTCATCTAGCTCTCTCTGACTTTACATCATCTAGGTAAAGTTTAAGGAATGTAAGAATTAACACAAATTATTTGAGAAACAATGCAGCTGTTTTTTTCTTTCAAGTGCTTTTTATCTAATAGCATGAAACTTAAATATAGTTGAGATAAAGGATAATCGAATTACATCTTTCTAATTAAATTCATGCACCTAGGAAGCCTACACATGTCTCCAAACTATTTCTTGGAATTGAACTACACTTTCATTAATTAATTTTTATTAATGTATGATTGCACAAAGGCCATATTTCATTTATCATTTCAATTCAAATGGAAGCTCATGGCCTACTTCTTTTAAATCAAAGTGCTAAGTAGTACCATGTTGATTGATCCCATATTGAAATGTTTGCAGATGACCTTTGACCATAGACAAGCAATGTGTTTAAGAACTTTAAAAAGCTCTAGAAAAATAATCATCTCTCAGTGCAGTTTTCAATATGAAAATTATAAAAGACAACCAGCAAGTATGAGTAGAGGAAATACATGTAGGTGTCAAATGTATTAAAATCTCCTTTAAAAATTCATATTTTAATTTCCAAAGTCCAAAAGTCAGGGTGTGTGGCAAAGCCTTGTTGTTCACTCAACCCATTTATGCTTTCTTCTGCGTATTTATTTTTCTTCTGTTCTCACAAACTTTTCTTATGAACAATAATCCTTCCTTTTTTCTCTCTTAGGTAGCAATTTGGGGAAGGAATTGAATGTAGTTAATGAGTAAAGATTAAAAAGCCCAGCAGTTGAGACACACAGATAATAGAAGACTCTGTTGATCAGAAATATCCATTTTGAACTTGGAATGAATGCAACAAATGGCTATTTTGTTATCAGTCTCTTTTGGATTAATCTGCTATTGCAAAAACTATTGTCCTAACTAGTACTGATTATATGAAGGTTTAGAACAACAAAATGATATTGTTTTCTGAAATTCATTCTATACCATCTAAAACTTCAAAATGACACCGTTCTGTATTGGAGGCAGCATGTGTCTTTAGCAGCTAGGAATGTAGCCTCATGGGATTACAAAAATATTATTGTGTAATTTCAGGAACATTTTTCCCACGTGTTTGCACAGAGGAAGAATTAGTAGATAACACAGGCCAGCTCAATTCAATGCTCGCTCCACCTTTCACTCAGCCTCCTACAGCCAATAGAACCAAAGGTCTGGTCTGTGTGGACCAGACCTGCCATGCTCTTGTGAGACACACAATTAATAGTAACTCAACCTGCATATGTGTTTGCTGTGAAGACACTCAGTTGTTTTTAATCAGTAATATAAGCTGATTATTGAATTATTAAACTTAGGCTTGTGTTATTTTGTAAAGCAATTTAGAAAGTTGAAATTCTATTAGTTGTATGTTGGCTGTATTATATATTTTATGCTCCTTTTCACTCAGAATGGTCCAGATAGCTAAAACTTTGAGTCCCCATATTCTACCCACAGTTAAAGGTTAAGGGTGATAGTCCCTTGCTTGGAAAAAAAAAATAACTGCGATTATCCACACTTGTATGTATCAGAATCTTGGAAATATCCAAATATTTGCATGAACTATCTTGGGCTCATTAAAATTACCTATTTTACAAGTAACAAAGCTGTCTAGGAGGTTTTTAAATGTGTTTATTAATACATGTTTGAGATACATGAATGCACTCATCCTGGGGCCTCATACATTTATACAAGAAATCTTGATGCTTTTTACTTCCCTTCTCTTGGTCTTCCTTCCAGTGCCTCCCTTTAGTATTTCATCTTTGTTTCCCCAGTGCCTACCGATGATGACAAAGATACAGGATTTTACCAAGAACATGAACTCGGGGCCATTTGTTACCTTTCCATCTCTGTCCAACAAACTTCCCATATATTCAGTAGCTCCATCCAGGTCTACTATCTCACAGTGGCTATGGCTTGGGAAGTTGGGCATAAATTAGCAATTTCTCTGCTTCAAAATCTCTCAGAAACCTCCAAGAATGGTGTCCAAGAGACCAAAATGTCTGCTACAGGAGAAACTGTGAAAAGATCACTGCTGAGCTAATGTTGGTAACAACTGGCAGCCTCTCAGTTCTTTGAGGTTTGTCAGAGTAGGGAGGCAATCCTAGCAAACCATACGCTGGAAGGGCTTCTCCAGGCTCCTTTCATACAGCAGTGTAATTTACAAAAGCCAGAAAGAGCAATTCAGCCCGCAAGTCACAAGGCATCACCTTCGGTAACCTAATAATTAAAATGACAGCCTTCAATGTAAAAACATTCTCTTGGTTATTAGCAAATTAACTAAGGCTAAGATTAACATTAGGCTGAAAATTTCAGGAGGCAAGGCCACTAAGTTTAAACTCAGAGAGCTCTCTGAGGTCATCTTTAATGTCATCCGTGATCATAAATCACCAGAATCATGATCAGATTATCTACCTGGAGAGTGATAAGGGTTTCATTCTTCTTAATGCTATTTCTCTCTATTACCAGTAGTCATTTTGTGGAAAGAAAGAAAAAGTGAATAATAAAGAAGAACAAGGAGAAAGACTATAAAAGGAAAAAGAAATAAGGAGAAAAGCTAATAAAAATAATTATTTCTGTGAACTTTACTTTTTATTATTGAATGTGTTTATTTTACTCCACACAATGAGTGTTACATGTAGGGACTAGAGTGGTAAAATCACATAGTGAGAAGACTGAGGCAGAGCTGATGTTGAAGACTAACAGATTTATAATGCTGAGGTCAGAAGTATAGTCACAAAGAGCATGAAATGGTGCTTTCACAAAGTCTAGCAGAGCATTTCTGAGCTATTGAGGGGTGCAGCTATAATGCATCAGATCACTGGTAGATGATTTTGTCAAATTATGATCAGATATTTTTAGTGCTTTAATACATCTCATTTGGTGCAACCTATTTTAATTATGAGAACAAAATTATGTGAAATAAAATTACCTACAGTTTGTGCAGACTTTTACTAGCTGTTTAGTTTGGATTTTCTTATTTGGTTCACATAAACCATTCCTTTCCAAGAAATACATATTTGTCACATCAATTTACATTTAAAAGGTTTTTCTTGGATCCCTATCACAGGGAAGAGAAAGTCCAGATTTCTTATCCTAACTGCAAAGTAGTTGCAGCAGTAGAATAGTTCCAGGGGAGCAGGGATCTATTTTTCTTACTACACTCTACCCTCCCCTCCAGTTTGCTTTTGTCTGGTCCAGGCACCTGGGATCCCTTGTCTCCTACACGTGTATTTGTTTCATATATTTGACATGGTGGAGGTCATCTCTCAATGTCAGTTTTGCTGATAATTTGGGTGATAGCTTTTCTCTGTTGTGAGTGCAGTCCCGTGGATTTTTAGATATAAATGAATCATCCCTGGTTTCTATCTCCTAGCTGCTAGTAGTAACCTCAAATACATATGATGAACAAAAATGTCTCCAGAGACCACCAAATACCCAGAAGGGGCAGCCAAAAGTCAATGATCCTAAGAATCAAGGCTGCTGGTGCCTTAGCACTCTGTTTTCTTGCTCTGGAAAATCCTGTTCCAATTTATCTCTCAACCTAGCCTTCCATATTCTTTAGAAGTTACCTCCATTGAGAACTGATATGAACAAAATGTTTGTGTTTTCTCTACCTAAAACAAAGGTTGAGGCCCTAACTTTCAATGTGATAACCTCTGTATAGGCCAACAAAGAGTACAGAATTTGAAATAAAATTACAGTATAATTTCTCTTGTTGAGAACTCAGTGAGTATGAGAATATGTATTTTACCTATTATGTCCAACTTTTCATTCCCCTATAGGCATTATGATGACATAATCAATGAATGTTTAAAACTTAAAGTATATCAGATTAAAAATATATATTTGAGTAAAAGATATTATCTTTAACACCTTCAAAACGCTCTACCTTGGGTAGACACATATCTCCTACTTTTGCTATATTCTAAAAAAAGTGAAAATATCAAGTAATTCAGTGTCTGGTACAGTCTGGCCACATTTTCATTTCTGGGAAACAATATCAAACACCCCTAAATTAAAGGGTGAAAGGTTTATTTTGGCTTCCAGTGTATAGAAGTTTCAGTCTGAAGTTTGCTGGCCCCAGGGCCAGGTGGAAAGGCAGGAAGAGGGGCGTGCAGAAGAGAAACAGCCCACAGCATAGCAGGCAGGGAGCAGAGTGAGATCAATGAATGAGGAGAGCTAGACACTTGTCCAGGCCCTGTCCACAGTGACTCAATGTTCCTACTATACTTCACCTCCTAATCCTCTGACGGGCATCCCACACTGCTATGGCCCAGTCACTTCCAATAATCCCCACCTAGGATCACGTGAGCACTGGGGAGGCAGATAGTTTAAATATAAACAATAACAGAAACATTTTTCATATCACTATGTGTTGGTTAATTTTTATCCCAATGCTGTGAGTTGAACCCAGTGTATTTACACTAAGATATAAATTCTGTTCTTTGTCATTATTTTGTCTAATAAAAATTGAAACAGGGTCTCAATTACTTGATAATTTACTCAAGCTGAGCTTGAACTAGCGATATTCCTGCCTTAGCCTCTCAGAGTAATGGAATTAGAGGCATGTGCACCATGCCAAAATGCTATTTAACAGAATTACTATTGTAAATTTATTAATATTTTATAATAGTAAATGAGTGGAAATATTGACCTCCAACTCATTGGTTGTCTTAAATGATCACATAAATTCAACTTAAGCATATCTATATAATTGAATTATTCTGTTTTATATTTCTATTGTAACATATTTACTTGGGGGTAAGACTTCTCACTCATTAAGTAAATTTTGTGCTGGGGTATATGATTACAACCAAGGAGATTTACTGTACTAAAGTCACACTGTAAGGAAAAAATCACTATACTACAGATCTAGAGACTTCCTGAAAGTATATTCATGAAAAGAGCATACAGATGCAAGGATACAAAATAAATACGTGAATATCTGTATATCTGTACTCTCAGTCAACACATCAGGCATATTAATAAAAATATAGACACACAATATCTAAACCATAAGCAATCACAGAAATTCCTGAAAAAAATAAACAGAAAATATATAATTTCTAAAATGAAGTTAAACTGAGAGTTCTATTTGTATTGAGAACTCAGTAGAGAGCCTTGCAGAATATGTAATGAACTGAAACTATCAGCTAACTGGCTAAATATAAAGAGAAGTGACTGATGATAGATATTACGGTAGACAGACTAATGCTTTCTCAAGTATTCCATGACTTAATCCCTAGGTCTGGTATACTTGGTATTTTTCCATGACAAAGGAGACTGTGCAGATGCCATTAACTTAAGAAACTTGAATCAGGAGGTTGTTCTGAGTTAGGTTAGGCATGATATTATCAAAAGGAGACTTAAAAGATGAAAGAATATGTGAGAAGAGCCAGTGATGATCTGAGGTGGGAAGTATGGATAAGAGTCTGAGAGATTATGAGGCTATGACCAGCAGGCCTTCAGTGCCATGGGAGAGAAACTCTCCATAAATGAAGAAAACTGGGAAGAAAGGAAGACTCCTCAGAATGCAGACTTGTCAACGCCAGACTTTGAAGCTTTAAAACTCTAAGAAGATAAGTTGTGTTAAGTCGCTGTACCTACAACCTATAGGAAGCATTTAATGATATATTGGCATATAAATCTGTATGTTTCTTGGTACCGCTGTTTCTTAAAAAGGTGTCCGAATGCTTTTATGATGAAAATATGTGAAAATAAATAATTGTATGTAATTTTGCTATATTCTATAAAAGAGCGAAAATATCAAGTAATTCAGTGTCAGGTACTGTCTAGCCACATTTTCATTTCTGGGAAACAATATTAAACACCCATAAATTAAAGGACGAAGGGTTTATTCTGGCTTCCAGTGTGTAGAAGCTTCAGTCCGAGGTTGGCTGGCCCCAGGGCCAGGTGGAAAGGCAGGACGAGGGGCATTGTTTTCTTTTTTTATACAGCAAAAAAAGCACACTAGATAGCAACCACACTAAAACTGAGTTGATCTATAAGGGATTTTATTAAAAATTATTTAATGCTTTTATTTATTTGGCAGTGTCATCTCACTATGCAGCTTAGAGTCATTGGTGGCAGGGCTGGCACAGCATGTGGCACCAGACCTTGAATCTACATCCTCGTGTTGTCAGGCAGACACTTATTCTTCCATGCTATCTCCCCAGCCAAAGGGAGGCATTTTCCTTCTTAGAAATTTCAGTTTGCTTAGAGAAGCCATATTAAAAGTCTTTAAAAGATATTTTCATACTTGATGGCAGTTCAAATATCCCTGGTCCTTGAGTTCAGCAAAATAACTCAATGTAGTCCAGTAATCCACAATAGCAGTGGGTTATCAGCAGAACTGGTAATTGTCAGAGGTTGTTGACTTGAACTTCTTACAGCTCAGCATATTCATACATTACTTTTTGTACCATGTGGTTATACTTTTCAGCTAGATGGTTAAGACCAAGTAGAAGCAAGGCCTACATAATTAAAAATGTAAATTCTGTATGACAATGTCAGTCAAATCCTCTCAGGATTTACCCTGAAACCATGTACAGCGGTTTGTAGATATTTGGTCATTGTCAGCCATCTGGATGAGCCACGGCCACTGCTTGACCAATTTGCTTTTTTTGAAAACCCCATCTCTGACAATAAAAAACAAAAAAAGGGATATAAATAGAGGATCATTTTATAGTGCCAAAATATGGATATACAAAGTAGTTAGGATAGATATAGAGCTACTTTCTCTTAGTTCAATGAGAAGAAAGGTTTGTACTAATATTGTATAGACCAGATATCATGTCTGCATCTTATCCTCTGAATAACCACTATGAAGACAACAATATACAATGTATTAATTTTGTAACTGTTCTACTAACCTGTTTGAAACTGTTTCATTGCTATTTTATTTCTCATCAAAATGAATAAAAAATAAAAAAAATATTTAAAAAACAAAATATCATTTTGGCACACATGACAGCAGCAACAGAATCTGAAATGCCTGGTCCTGCTTGATTCCATTCCCAAACTCAGGTGGGAATTATGTCTTCTACTCTATGGATGGTTTTATACAGATCAGATATGAAGAACCAATATAATTCAATGTTATGACTGGTCTTTCTTTCTTTCTTTCTTTCTTTCTTTCTTTCTTTCTTTCTTTCTTTCTTTCTTTCTTTCTTCTTCCTTCCTTTCTTGCCTTTTCTTTTTTTTAATTTCTAACATGAAAGAGATAGTCAGATTAAAGAAAAAAGAAAGAAAAAAGTTACAGATGTCTTACAAAGAAGACAAGAGGAAGAATACTTTCCAATACATTTATAAAAATGTTTTAACAGTAGACAATAAAACCTGAAAAATACTGAATTTCTGAAATAATTAAGATGAACCAAAAAATTAATTGTGTTCCACCTCTGACCCAATTACTGAGACTGGTCCACACACAAAGAATGGTTATACCTTTGGACAAGTGTTGAGGAGATGCTAGGTCCATGCTAATAGACAAAGCCTGAAGCTTTAAGTCAAAGACAGAGTCCTTTAATTCTTAATATAGCAGAACTCGCCACCAGGCCTGAAGGTGTCACCTCATTTGCTCCTTGTACCTCTCTTCATGTGAACTTTGAATCACTTTCTGGGTTGACATAGATAATTAAAGCACATTAGCATGCTTCAGAGGCAGAGTAAATGCAATCTTTGACTTCTAACCATAAGATGAACCCAGCTTTCCTTATAGAGATTTTTGTAATTTTCTATATTCCTGTTAAGTACAGACCGGACAGAAACAGCAGTGTAATAAACAGCAATAATATCCCACCAAAGAAACTATCCTTCTCTTTCACAGCCCTCTGTAGATCCTAAACAGAACCCTCCAATGAGATTCTGCTTGAAATAGTTAGAACACACTACATGTACCTGAAACTGAATAAAAGAAGAGCAAGCTCTCGGGGGAGGTCCCCTATGAGATAGTGTCCCTCAACCTGTCACTAGCTAGTGTGTCTCTGCCTGGCAGCCCCCTGATTTATCTTTTCTTAAACCTGACTTATTTTATTTTCCAAGTGAAGCAGTATATAAATTTGTCATTATCATTGAGTATCATGATTTGAAAAGAGTAAATATTATCTTTTATGATTTATTTTTAAATACCTACTTGATAATTTCCTTTAATTCTGCTGGTAATTGG
>PVKA01047561.1:0-14259 GCA_004027165.1 Ctenomys sociabilis | reverse complement strand
TGTGGTCATTGAAGTCCTCTCAGGGTTTATCTTGTAGTCCTGTACATTATTCTGTAGTTCCTTTGTCTGTGTCATCCATGTGGATGAGTCACGGCCAATGCTTGACCAGATTGCTCTCTGTGAGAGCTTGAGAGAAAGTTTTCTCTTCATGTGACTCTTCCCAGGCACACTTTAGAACTTCAATCTCTTTCCTCTGTGGTTCCATAATCTCCTTGTTCAGAAAATTTGGAGCTCACCTGAGTTTTATGATGTTGCAGTACAGGTTCTCCTATGTCCTGAGTCTTCGCTGACCTTGAAAGGCTAGGGCCAAAATGTTGGCTGGCCTGTGGCTCTTCTATTTCTCCAACTCTGACTTGTGATCTTAGGTTGTTAACCATCGAGAAGAAAAGCTGATTAGTATCCTGCAGCATATGCCATTCACTTTGCCTTATCTGACTCAATTGATTTTACTTGTTGTACGTTGTATTTTACTTTGTATTTCTGCTTTTCACTTGTTATACTAGGGAGACTATACGATATTTACACATGTGAGTCTGGTTTATTTCACTTATGAGTATATGTTCAAGTGGCATCCACTTCAGTATAAATGCTTCAAACTTATCATTCTTAATAGCTGAGTAATACTCCATTATATAGAAATACCGCATCTTTTTCAACCATTCCTCATGTGATGGACATCTTGGTTGTTTCCAAGATTTTGCTATCACATATTGTGCTGCTATAAACATAGGTACACATATATCTCTATGATACAATGTATCCAGATCCTTTGGGAAAATTCCCAGTAGGGGGATAGCCGGCTTGAATGGGATTTCTAGTCCTTCTCTTTTGAGGAGTCTCCACACTGACCTCCACAATGGTTGTACCAGTCTACATTCCCACCAGCAGTGGAGAAGCGTTCCCTTTTCCCCACAACCTCTCCAACATTTGTTGTTGGTTGATTTCCTTATGATAGCCATTCTTTAGTTTTTTAACTTTGTTATCTCTGATGGCTTTGGTGTATTTCATTATCTGCCATTACAGTTGCCACAGGTGTTTTGTAGTTATCTAGATTCTCATTAAATAGCTAGGAGAATATTTTTGGGAATGAGTGAAACCTAAAATTGTCATAAATAGTTGTACTCAGCAGTCTTTGCCTAGATACCTATAATTCATTTTTCTGGTGAATAATACATTACCTGTTGAGGAAAGGTAAATCTGGTGCCTACAGTTTTAGAAGTTTGAGAATACTTTGGATATATCTCAGTTTTGATAGAAAACTTTGAATATTAGACTATTTATATATTGTTCTTAGATAAAGACAATCTCAATTATTAATATAAGAAATTTTCAGAAAGTATAATGATGCAGGAAACATGTACATACTTTTTATTTTTTCTGTTTATTTCAGATATTGTTCAAACACTAAAGCCAGAGTATGTGTCTCCTCTGGTCCTTTGGCTTTGTCATGAAAGTTGTGAGGAAAATGGTGGCTTATTTGAGGTATGGTGTTTTGAAGTTTTCTTGTTTTCTCCTAAACAACATTTGTGTAATTAGATAATAAAAATGGTTTTAAAATTGGTATTTTTCTAGTGCTTACATTTGTAAAAATCTGTAGCAGTTGACATTACTTGTTTTTTTTTATTATTTTTACTTTTATATTTTAAAGTATTTTGTATGTGTTATTATTAAGGAACAAGTGTGAACTAATGATGTTCTTGCTAACTGTATTAGCAGAATTACAGATTGTTTTTCATTTTTAATATTCTTACCAGATGAAAATATGGCTCATTTAATGTGTTTAGGCAAATATAGAAAGGCTGATTGATTTAAGAAACAGAATGATGAAATAGCATGATAAAGTTCAAATTTGAGAGTCAGCCAGGTCACATTTTGAATTCTGGTGGAAATTCTGGCTTGCTGAGTGCCAGTATAAATTAATATCCTTTTTCTTGGGCTTTGTTGTGACAGCAATAAATTGTATAGGGCCAGTCTTTTTGCAGTGTTAATTATCAGTGTAGCAGAAGTTTAGTCTTGGTTTGAAAGACCAATACACACAATTTATTATTTTACTTATTTTTGTACTAGAGATTGAACTCAGGACCTTGTGCTTGCCAGGCAACTGCTTATGCCACTGAGCTATCTCTCCAGTTCCTATTATTTGAACTTTAATAGTACACTTTTCTACTCTTTTATGTTATGTATCTTTATGTGTTTATTGTGGAAATAAAAGCCACATGTAATCTCACCATCCAGTGGAGTCCACTATTCACTGTATGGTAAAAGCCTGTTTAGGTCTTTTGAAGGCAACATATATATCTATATATTTTTTCTTTTTTTCCTTCTATTACTTATTTGGGTTTGGTATCTTTTTCTAGCCTGAATGATTGCATATTAGTGTCCCTTTCCTTTTTTTATACTCTGGTGATGGGAATGAATCCTGGCATGCATTATTGTTGAAAGCTGTAGAAGATTTGCCATCACGGTCACTGCTTAGTTTTAATAATCCACCTGTGTATATAGAATACTGTGACATCCAAAATATTTCTTGGAAGCACCAGGAACTGGCTCAGTTTGAAGTGAATAACATGTCAGTAGCCTGTTACATTTTAACAGAGCTGATAAGTAAATTAGAGAATAAAAAAGTGGTCTGCATATGTCCAAACAAAGAAATACTTCTCCTTTCTAATCATACCCTCTGAATTTGAACTGTGGAAATTAAGAGGTAGAGAAAACCTTTATAACTGAAAATTAGAAAATTTGAAACCAGGGAAGGGGCTGGAGAGATAGCTCAGTATGACAAGCACCTTGCAAGTGCAAGGGCCTGAGTTCAAGCTTTGGTTCCACAAAAAAAAAAAAAAAGGAAAGAAAGAAAGAAAAGAAACCAGGGGGCTGAGGATATAGCTCAGCAGCATAAGTGCCTGCCTGGTAAGTGCAGGGTTCTGAGTTTGATCCCCAGTACCACACACACACACAAAAAAAAGAAACCATGTTAAGTTTAAAACTTGGCCTGATGCTCTTTAACCTAATTAATGATTTAAAAATTATTTATCTTTTATAAATACATTTATTCACTGAACAAAATATGTTCTATTTGTGAAAGTTTAAAATATATGAGAACCCAACAAATGAGCCACGTTGTATCATCATCCAGAGAGAACTGCTATTAATACTTTTATGTTTTTTCTTCCAATCTTTTGTTAGATGTGCATTTTAAATCCATAATTAAAAAAATAATTTTTTAGATGTGCATTTTTAATTTTTTTATTAATTATTGAGAAACAGCAATGCGATAGTTTCAAAACCGATTAGTAGGACAGTTACAATAATTAATATGTTGCATATTGTTATTTTTATAGTGGATATTCATAGTACCTGATATCCTGTCCAAACACTATTAGTACAAATCTTTTTTCTGTAGCTGTGTATGTATCCTATTTTATATATACAGATATAAAATGGTCCTTTATTTGTATCCCTTTTTTTTTTGTTTAGTTTTGTCAGAGGTGGATATTCCATTGCCAGTTAAATATTGTAGGTGCATGAACTCAGCAAAATAGTCCAATTTAGTTCAGCAGTCCATAATAATAGTGGGTTATCCATAGAACTGGCAATGTCAGAAGTTGTTGACTTGAGACTTTTATAGCTCAGCATATTAATATGGATTTATTTTTATATCTTGTTTTTATACTTTTCTGCTGGATGGTTAAGACCAAGATAAAGCAAGACCTATATAACAAGAAATGTAGCTTTTGTATCTGACAAGGTCAGTCAAATCCCCTCAGGATTTACCCTGAAACGCGGTACCGCAGTTTGCAGATCCTTCATCAATGTCAGCCATGTTGATGAGTCATGGCCATTGCTTGACCAATTTGCTTTCTGTGAAAGCCTGAGAGAATGTTTTCTCTCCATGTGACTCCTTTGGCACACTCTGCATCATCAGTCATATTCTTTTGTGGCCCCATAATCTCCTTAGTCATGAAATTTAGGACATCACTGAGTTACAGGATTTATAGTATAGGTTCTCTTATGTCCTGAGTCCTCACTGATCTTGAATGGCTAGGGCCAAAATGTTGGCTATCCTTGCAGCCCTTCTTTTTACTAATTTTTGGTGCAAACTTAAGTTGTTAACCCTCCAGAAGAGAAGCTGAATGATGTTATTACTCTATATCATAGGCAGTTGAGCTTAACCTCACTATTTGTCTGAATATCAAACATCTTAGACATAGCATGAAACGGGTATTTTCCATCAAGTATTGTTATGTTAAACTTTAAATCCCTACAGAACATGAAGAAAAAATATTAAAAAAATAGGGATAAACAATTACATGTTTTTACACAGAAATTTAGAAATATAACCATATATAGCATTGTAGCAGGACAGTCCTATGACATTTTTTTCTTGTGTCTTGTTTTCATTTATTACCCTTTTTTTTAAACAAACATTTACTTGAGAGACAGTATAGCAGTAATTGATACGACATGATAAGCAGTATGTATTTAGAAGACCAGAATGACAGGCATTCAAGCATGACCCTAGTATTACACATTGCCGTCTTCAGTCCAGTTGCTTAGTTTGCAGGTATCAATGTGTATAGTTAGTCAGGGTGAGAGATGTGCATTTTTTAGATGTGCACATATAAATTAGGATTACTGCAAGTATTTTTATGTTGCTCCTTTTGTTTTTTTTTTTACTGTGCACAGTTTTAATGAGGAATATTTGCATACATAATTGATATAGTAAGAGGTGTATGGCATATCCTGATTTAAACCTTGAAAGTAAATTGCGACTTCTCAAAGTTCCAGTAGATATATAGAGTTGCAGATCAAGTCTCTGGTTCAGCTGAAGAGATTTTGTTTTCCAATTTGTGTATTTGGTACAGGCTTTCACTATGCAGATCAGACTTGTGGTGATCTTGTTTTCAGCCTCCCCTGTGATAGGATTACAGGCATGAGCCACCATATCCAGACTCTGTTTCTAGCTCAGCGTACCCCGGGGGTGGGACTGGTGTGGGGAAGAATTGTTTTTATTACCTGAGAAAATCTGTAGCTTCTTAACTTCATGTATGAAATTTGGTGAAATGTTATGAAAGGTGTGGGCATAGTCATAAAGGCAGAAGGTGGTAATAAGTCACACACTTGTAGTTAGAGCCATGGTATCTGCTGTCTGTTTCTTCATATGCATATGAGATTCTAATTCTAAGTTCTGACACAATGTAATGGTGTTTGAAGACATGATGGGATTTTCTGTACATCAGACACTTTTATCCTTTGGGTTTTCCTAAGTTGCCTCTAAAAAAGTGTAGAAATGAAAAGTTTACCTTTCTATGTGGCTGTTAGGTTGGTCATTTTCCTTATGTCTGTATAAGAATGTTTTACTAAAATGAGTATGTGTAGTGCCCAGTACTTTATTTGGTTTTATTTTTTTAAATGTACTAGTTCCTTCTACAGGGATATTTATTTCAAGTCTATATTGTATACAATTTATATTATTTAAACTTGATGCTAACCTATGAAATATGTAGTGCTATACATAAGAAAACTTGAATTTAGGGAGGTTAAATGATTTGACAAGGGTCAGAATAACTCGTGTCTTGGTCTGTGGCTTCAGATTTGTTCCCTTTTATTATATGCATTTCTACTAGTTTTAGTTTTCTGTTCTTATAACATGAATGCTGCATAGTCATGAGGCTAAGTGGTATTTGTAGAGCTTCATGTTACTTTTATTTATTACCATCTAGTGTTCTAATACTCCTAGTAACATAGTTGCCCTTTTAAACAATTCTTCTGGTGATTTTACATTAGATTTTACAGTGTATGACTTCTCTTGTTTTCTAGGTTGGAGCAGGATGGATTGGAAAATGTAAGTCTTTGTTAGTGTTTGCTTATTATATATTATTTTCATGTATTTAAACCTGAGTATCCATCAGAACTGTTCATAAGAATTTTGTGAAATGCTTGATCTAGTGCATGCATTTGAAACATCAACATTATTATAACAACTGTATCTCTGTAGGCTGGAAACACTTTCAAGAACTAATCTATGCTTCTTATAGGTAGTACTTCTTCAAGACTTGTTCTGTCTTGTTCTGAACTGGCTGTTTTTTCAAACAGCATAGTCTTTCTATGTTGATACTTATCCACCAATGTCTGTGGCATCATGTGCTTTTGTTTTCCTGTTTCACAGAAAATCAAGTGGGAGGAGGAACAGTTTTAGGTAGTAGCTTGAGATGTCTTAAGAGAGTGAACAATCACAGGGGACAACTTTCTAGGACAGAAATTCACCTGATCAGTTGTGCCCCTGCCCCTGCCCCACAAATTCTTTTGGCTTCAGTGTTATGTTCCGTTTCAGAATTTGAGAGCTTGAAATTTAACAAGAGCATTTTAAAAAATTGTAAAAATTCAAGTGCTCAATATGTTTTTAGTTGGCTGGCTGCTGGTATCAAAATTAATCACAACTTTCTTTAGAAAGTTGGGTATCACTGAAGGGCATTGTTGCAAAATATTGTGAAGAATTGGTATTTTTAGCATTTGTAGCTGAGAGTTGTTAAAATGATTTATATTTCTCAAGCATTTGATCACCTGATGATACCCATTTAAGAAAGTGATGTAATCAAAGCTGTATTTGACAGTTTATCAATAGGAAAGATCTAGAAGCAGGCATTTCTGTCATTCTTCAAGACAAAGTTTAAATGTAACAATCATCAAAATCTCACCATTTTGTTTAAATAAGGTTAACCTCAATTTTAAAAAAGAAAACAGTTAAAAATTCTAATAGAGTTTATGCAGCAATAATGTAGCCTGACATTTTATAGAAATGAAAGAATAGAAAAGGAATGATAAAGAGGAATTATTTGTGGTTATCTCATTTCTTGACTGGAAGATTTGACCTGTTACCACTGCTATTCAAGAATTTACTACCTAGCCAACTTCTGTTAAAGGAGAGTGAAGTAGCTTTACCTCTGTGATCTGAGGTCAGTCTTCTGGTATGATTGTTACAGAATGTAACTTTTCAGATTTGGCATATGTTTTCCTTTAGTAGTACCTAGCATAAGAGAATTTCTTCTCAGTTTTGCATATTTTTAAGTTTTTTTTTTTTTTTTTTTTTTGAGGCTATAGTAAAAGTCTTTGGAAGTTAGAATATATTTTTCTAAATTTCCTTTTCATTGAAGTTAAAATTTTAAGGAATTTTTTTATACCTTGCTTTCTGTCTCCCTCAAACTGCTCAATTTCTTGGTTTTGTTTCTCTAACTAGTACGCTGGGAGCGGACTCTGGGAGCTGTTGTCAGACAAAAGAATGAGTCAGGAACTCCTGAAGCAGTGAGGGCTAACTGGAAGAAGATCTGTGACTTTGCTAATGCCAGCCATCCACAGAGTATCAGAGGTAAATAGTCCTGCCATTTTTCCTTGACAAAAGAATCAGAGGCAACATTTTCTTCTCCCAAGGATGTGTCTTCTATCTTAACATTGGTGACTCAGACACTTAAATCATCTCTGGCATAGTTTTACTCTATCAGATATTGGAACTCTTCATGTTTAAGATATTTTACTCCACTTTTTTCTAGGATTTGAAAAAAAAAAGAATCTTGTTTTTTGTTTTGTTTTATATGGCTGAAGGAAGGATGATATGAGGTGTTAAATGTACCTATTCCCCAGTTAATGGTTGTTTTTAAAATCCTTTATGATGTAGCCATATGGTCTTTATCATACCCAGTGTTTCCTCTTATTTCCCTAATGGTTTCTTTATACCTACTAAAGTTAGTTCTTTTTATCCAGTAAGAAGAGATGTGGCTTCTTTGTAGGGCTTTGGGTTTGCTACTGTTTCCCTGCCTTTCTACCACAACTCTTTCTCCTTTCACCACTAATGCTTACTTCTGGGCTACACTGATCTTTTTGCTAGTTGAATTTCTACTGGAACATCTAATTGTAACAGTTACTCTCTCTCCATTACCTCCCAAGAATATATAGTTTCTTAACTGCTTGGTAATTTGCTCTGAGGCAGAGATTATACCTTTGTCTCAGTTACTCTTCTTATGTTGCTGGGACAAATACCTGACACTCAAAATGAAGGAAGGAAAGTTTATTTAGCTCATAGTTAGTGGAGATTTCAGTTCATACTCTGCTGACTTCAAGGCAGAGTGGCACATGGCAGAGAGTAACTGTTCATGGTGGTGAGAAAGAGCAAGAGAGCAAAAGGAGAAGCATTAGCTCATGCAGCTAGCTAGCCTCTTTCTCCTTCTCACACTGTAATGCATAGTATCTGCCCCAGGCATTCAATGCACAATCTCAGCATTGGATAGTGAATTACAAACTCCAGAAGCTGCCCTGTGACTGCATGAGACTTTGGGAGGACAGCTAGACACAAACTATAGTGTTTGGTTTTTTTGTTTGTTTTTTTATTGCATGGTCTGGGCATTTTGGTAAGCAGATACAGTACCTATTGAGGAACACTTGGTTATATATGTAATTTTTTTTGTATTCATTGTTAGCACAGTGCTGAAACTCATAGAAGAGATTTAGTAAATGCCTGTTAACTGGAATTATTTAATCACCTATAGCATGCCCATAGAAGTAGGTACCAAATAAAATTTACATTATTTTTTCACATATGCATTTGGTATATGAAGTTTTAAACAGTTTTCTAAAAAGGTCATGAATCTGTCATTTTAAAGAAAAACATTTTTCCTCGTAGTGATTTTATATTCAAAGTTTGATAGACTATATCAGAAAAATGACTATTTTAGGTCATATATGATAGCATACTTGTATTTAATATTTTGATATTTCAGGTAAGTTTATGATTAGCAGTCATTTATTAATAAAACTGAAAGAGAAGGGGGAAATTTTATTTCATAACTTTTTATTTTGGGTCTGGAGAGATAGCTTGGTGTTCTAAGTGCCTATCTGGCAAACACAAAAACTCATGATCGATCCCTGGTAGCCATGCCATGTCAATTCTGCTGAGCCAGCCACTGAAACCCAGCATGGTGACACACACCTGTAATCCTACCGCTGGGGAGGCTGAGACAGGAGGATTACTTTGAGTCTGAGCTTGGTAGCAAGACCTGTACCAAATAAATGAATAAAAAGATTAAAAAGAAAAAAACCTTCTAATTTTTACTTAAAAGCTCTTTTGCTTCAAAAGTATTATGACTGTTACTTAAAACTCTAATTGATGATTCTAATATTTCAAGTACAGTAAAAAAAAAAAAAAAGAAAACCTACTTTAAGAGTTGATTCTTTAGAGCAACTAGTCTAGTGTTTTCCTTTTATAGAATTAAGTCACAAAAAACCTGAACTGGTCAGTGTTTGGGCCAAGACCAATTCAAATGTCTGTCAAGTGTAGTGCTTTGAGCTTGTGCCTTTCAGTGACATAACCTTCCCTTGAGACAGTGGCCCAAATGGAGAAGTAAGCCGGTGTCATCTGGAATGGCAGATATATTTGGTTATCTCAGACTAGTAGTTTAGTTCATGCTTCTTTTCTTTTTTCTTTTTTTTTTTTTTTTTGCAGAACCAAAGATTGAATTCAGGGCCTTGCGCTTGTCAGGGAAGCAAGCACTTATTCTACTGAGCCACCTCCCCAGCCCCTTAGTTCATGCTTTTTGTCTTGAGTTTAGAAGGAAGTACAGTGTCCCCTGGGTTTGGCAGCAGGATCCCTGTGGCTTCAGGACATCATGGCATCCTATGTGTGCCCAGTGAGGGTTTTTTATAACCTTATGGATACCAGAGCAACAGCTTCAGTGATAATAATTTTTTCTATCCCTAGAAGAACTTTTAGTACTATTTTTAGACCTTTTATTTATGTAGAGACCTGGAACAGAGGTAATTTTGGCAGTGTTGTATATTTGTAAACAAGTATCCCACTTTATAGTAACAAAATAGCTGAAGATACTAAAAAGCCCAGACCTCTCCAGAACCTGGGAGAGTTATATTAGACAGTGCTTTGTTTTCCTTTGAAAATACCTAATTATTTTTGGTCTCTTTCTGTCTTTCAGTAAGAGCCTAACCTCATACATTCAGTTTGTGAGTGTTGATAGAGGTCTTGTAGCATTCTGTAGTTTTTTAGTCACATTTTAAACAAAGCTCTTTTTCTTCCTTAATTTTAGAATCCACTGGCAGTGTAATTGAAGTTTTACATAAATTAGATTCAGAAGAAATTTCAACAAATCCTACCAGTCATTCTACCTCTACAGCCTCACCAGGATTTGTAAGTGGGACAAAAAGGCCTTTGCTTTTGTCTTCTCTAGAGATTGTGTTTTCCTTCCTTCTCTTTTCTTTTGGATCTTCTCACTGTCTTTTAGTTTCTAATAATAGAGACAAATATTGGCACAGATAATTTGAAATAGAGAATTTATTCAGAAATCATTTATGATTGATTTGAGATTAAGACCAATTCTGATGGACAGGCCTTTAGGCTGTTGCAGCAAAATGTGCAGATGCACCCATGGGGGCTGAGGACAGTCAATTTATTAGCCAGTGTATGACACCTGACCTGAGTCTAGAATGTTGACCCTGAATGGGGCTATCTAGAGATTTTATGGGCCAGAGTTCTGAGTGGAGGCAAGAACATTTCCTCATTTGGCTTGGAATGTATGAGTATAGTGGAAATTTGTATAACAGGGTAGGGAGTCAGCCTGTTCTCTCCATTATGTCCTTTTGTGGGTAGAAATCATGCCACATAGGAAGGAGGGAGGGGAGTGTTGGTTAGATTGACTGAAGTTTATCTTAGCTCAAGAAGTCTTATTTACTGACTGAATTATCTGTGCTTTGGCCATAGCAAAGCAAGGCAGGTTCTGATGCTCGACATTGCATCACCACATAAGGAAGTAGACTGGGGTGAATAGTGAACACTGGAATTTCCACCGCTCTTTTGCTTAGCTTTCTCTGGACTCTGCTGGACTTTTTTTTTTAATGGAGAACCCTACACTCTTCTACTATGTTCTTGGGACGCCTCCACACCTACCCAAGCCCAGGCCCTGTGAGTGTTTTGGAGAACTTCTACCCTGCCTGGTACCTGCTGGATTGCTCTGGAACAAGCCCAGGCCTGCTGCATGAGTAATACCTTTGGACATGTTCTCGGAATGCCTCCATGCCTCCAGAGCCAGCCCAAGCCCGCCTTGTGAGTGAGAACCTCCATTGTACTATCAGCACCCTTCCACACCCGCCCCAAGCCCAGGCCCAGTGAGCATGTGGGAGAGCTTTTGAACTCTCCAGACTGAGGCCAGGCCTGAGGTGAAACTCTGCAGCTGAAGTCCCTGAAGAGAGAATAGGGGCCAAAACCATGCAGCGAACCCAGGAGCAGAACATCTTGCCAGAGGGGCACAACAGGTTCACCTCCAAGGGCTGCAGCAGGAAGGAGTTGAGCACAACAGCCAGACCCAAGCCAGGCACAACTGGATAAACTCAAACATAGTACATCTGCACCCAAATTTTAGTAGTTACTAAGGTTATAATTGCACCAAAACTCTACATCAAAGGTCAGAGTGTCGCGCGCCTCCTGCCTGCAGAAAGACACGCGACCACCGTTCCTTCCTTCACACACAGATTTCTTTATTGAGCTTCTTTACATGGTGTTGCGACTGCCCCGAGCATTTCCCGTTAGGCCCTCATATAGAAACCCCGTCCCAATGGCAGTCTGCCACTTGGCCTATCTCTATAGGCGGACTACATCTATGCAAACAGGAAGATACGTTCGACCTCCAAGTATGGTCTTAACCACAGCCCAGAGATAAGTATGCGGAAGCTTCTCAGCCTAGCCCGCAGCGCCATTTTAGGGCGTGGCTGCTCAATAGCTCCTTACATCTCCCCCTTTTTGTTTTTACATACAGGGGAAAGCAGAGGTTTGTACTCAAGTTTGTTTGGGGCCTTTGCAAGTCATGGGTGCGGCAAGTGATCCTTGCACGCATTCATGTGCACTGTCCTGTGCCCTTTTCTTGAGGTGGGACTATGGCACTAACCCACATGCATACAAACATACTTTTGGGAGCTCCCGAGAATCTGGAAGCCTCGTAGAGCACCCTGCAGTACTTTGTCTGTCACCCTGTAGATTGAGGGGTTGGGAGCAGAAGCGGGCGCTATTCCTTCAGCATAGATATCCAAATTTGTGCATCAGCGGATGGTCTCATAGCCAAGAAAGCTTGTCAGACCACAATTTGTTGGTTTTTGTTGCTGCACCAGCAGCGCCACATGACATACCCGAGACCCAAAATAGAGACACAACTGTTCCATGGGCCTGCGAGGTAAGCATTCAGTTGGAGTAACGCTAGGGACATATTATCTACAATATTGGGTGTGATACAAATTTCTCGAAAACCAAGCCCACACAATAGTTTTTGTTGAACATTAAGGAAATCAATTTGTTCTTGGAGAAGGGCAGTCTGTTGGTTTAGGGAGAGGATCCCGAAATGAATCTGTCCATTAAGCGTCTCTTGAATCTGGAGGGCTGCTGCAACCTTTTCAGAAAGCTGGTTTACCACTCCCGCCGTCACCAAATTCTGGCTCACGGCCACCCCTGCGGCGGTGGCGGCGGCCGCAGCAAGTGCCACGGCGGTCACAATGGCTGCAGTGACACCAAAGTCTCTCTGTCTCCGGTATAGTTGTAGGGGAGATAGAAGTTCTTCAGGGGAGGTCTCAACGGGCATCATGACCGCCGTGGGAAGCCTCACCACGAGGACACTGGTGTGAGAGCTTGTCCAGCAGTTGGTTAGCCTGCAAGGTGTCTCAGAACAATTAAGCTTCCCTCCCTCGGAGTCGGTCTGATTCCAGACCACAAAGAAAAAGGGGGAAAGTAAACAGGGCTTTGAAGTCACCTGGAACTGGCGTTCCCGAGTGACATGAATCAATCCCTGGAAGGAGCCTGAGGCATTCCAAGTAGCAGTGCCATTGAACACTGTGGAATCCACCAGCATAAAAGGCACGAGGTCCAAGCAAGCCCGCTTTCCACACAAATAGGCTCCATCTGATAGTAATGGGTTTTGGGCTAGGCTATATCCTAGAGATGGTACTCTTTGTACTGCGTGGGTACCAAATGCCTGCAATGCTGAGGACTCGGGCAGAAGTAGAATTGCCCTTGAAGTCCCCTGTAGTTAAGTTGCCCAATACTACACACCCATCAGGGTCAAGGGATGTTTGATTACTGTCCCAGGTCGCGTTGTGAGAGAAGCAAAGCGAGGAGGGAAGTGAATACACCCCCGTGATATTGGACTCTTTAACAATTACCTGGCTAGCAGGAGCTCCAGTGGTCCAATTGTGAGCAAAAACAGCGGGGAAGGTAGGGCTAGCTTTACTTACCGGCATCAGTATCGGGGGATTTTTCACTAGGCTCCAATAAGGGGTCAGGACTACCTGTTGGGGGTGCATCATCAGCAGGAGCAGGATGATGAGGAACATCTTGTGGGTCTGGCGGTACTTTTCGGACTAGTCTCTCGGGCACCCACACCGGGTCTTGCTGGTCCTGTGGAGAAACACAGACCGCTCCTCGTGCCCAAGAGAGCACGGGGTCTGGGCCGCGCCACCGTCCCGAGAGGACGTCCTTCCAGCGGGCCCGCCACTGTGGTGGAGCTGTTGGTTCCATATGGCGTTCAGCTGGGGCTTTGCCGTTAGCATCCAAATTCAAAAAATTGATGGTAAATAGTGCCAGGGACAATCGTTCTCGAGGGGTACGGCCATGCCCGATTCCCCCTTTTTGTTTTATGAGATACGATTTAAGAGTGCGATGTGCTCTTTCAACTATGCCCTGGCCTTGAGGATTCTAGGGTAGTCCATGGGTTAGGAGAACTTGCATCTGAAGGCAGAAGGCCTTCACCTTTTGGCCCGTATAAGCGGGTCCATTGTCAGTTTTAAGCTGGTGGGGTTTACCCCAGGCTGCCCAAGCTTCTAAGCAATGAGCTATAACATGGGGAGCCTTTTCTTCTGGCAATGCTGAGGCGTGCATTATGCCTGAGCACGTATCTACTGACACGTGGACATACTTGAGCCTACCAAATTCTGGGATGTGGGTGACATCCATTTGCCACAGCCGTCCTGGCATGAGGCCTTTGGGATTTACCCCAAGGTGGGGGGCTGGTAAGAAGGTCACGCACTGGGAACAAGATAGAACAATCTGACGAGCCTCGGCTCTAGAGATGGTAAATTTGATCTGTAAGGTTTTTGCTGAAACATGATATAGGTCATGAAAGGCTCTGGCCTTTTCGATCGTGGACAGAGAAACGGTCCAAACTTTGCTGGCAAGCTGATCAACCGTAGCATTGCCAGTGCTCAAAGGCCCAGGTAGGCTTGTAT
>PVKA01047560.1:0-14259 GCA_004027165.1 Ctenomys sociabilis | reverse complement strand
TTCACTTTGCCTTATCTGACTCAATTGATTTTACTTGTTGTACATTTCCTTTTGTATTTCTGCTTTTCGCTTGTTATACTAGGGAGACTATATGATATTTACACATGTGTGTCTGGTTTATTTCACTTATGAGTATATGTTCAAGTGGCATCCACTTCAGTATAAATGCTTCAAACTTATCATTCTTAATAGCTGAGTATGGTTGTAAGATTTCTCAAGAGCATTATTTTTGTCTTTCTTGGATAGTGAGTGTCTAAGTAAGGTTCCTTATTTCCCTGGTTCTGATTCACCCCAAGAGTGGAACAATAGTTACCTTTGAAAAGGTGCCCCTGGAGATGGAAGTAGGATAGGGTGGAGTTTGATTAGAAAAAAGGATAGAAATGCTTTTGTTCCCAGAGATTTTCCAGATGCCCACTCAATAAACCTTTTTTTATTGCACAGAATTGATTTCTTTTAGATGATTACTTTAGCATATAGTCTATAGGCACTGACAACTTAACAGAATGGAGCATTTTAGGCAATGGGGACCTTGGAGTATAGTTGTTCTGTCAGTCCATTCATAGGATTTTTATATTGGGGTGCTGGGAATGATAGAGCACATTGGTCCTTCATGAGAGCTGACAGAAATGTGATGGTGCTGCCGTGGATCTGAGGCTGTTCTTGTGAAATCTTCTTTTCCCTAATGATGCCTGTTTCTGCTCTGCTCTTTGTAAAGAATCTTTTTGCCCCCTTCTACTTGCACATCTGACGGTTCATTTTTCAAAGTGTTGATCAAGGGCGCTTTCTTCTTTTAATAAATGTGGTGTATCCATTCCAAAGTATGCCTTCTATAATTGATTATAATAAAATCTGGCTACCTGTGGAGACTGTAGACATTGACAAAGACCCAGGGAAGGTACAATATGGTATCTGCAGGCTCAGCAGGGCGCTCTCTGCCTGCTCCTCTGCTTGCCAGCCTGCACCTGCTTCCTGGACACCCTGCTTGCTTGTGGGGACTCTTCCTGTAGAGATCTTCTTGAGGCTTTACTTGAATAGGAGAAAAGTTAGGCTGCAGTAAATTACTGCCTCTCATTTAGAAGAGAGCAGGCAATTCATTCAGTTGTCATATTTAAAATCTGAATTGACTTTCTGATGGACACAGATTCTTGTTCTGATTGCTTGTTTATGCAGTACGTTAGCAGAGCCTCTCCCCTAGGGTGCCCTGTCCAGAGGCAAGCTCAGAAGGGCTCTCTTTTCCTTTCCAGATGTGATTTCACAAGTGTTTAGTGCAGGACTGGGGACACGGCAGGTGTTCAATAAACTAAACTGAATATCAGGTGAATTTTATCCTCTGTGCCTTTGAGTGTTCATTACGACATGCGGTAGGGAAGCTTTTTTGGGTGAATGACACCATTGAAATGTGACAAATTAAGGAAGCTTCCTCTGATGTCTGAGGCACTGCTTCTTCAACATAAATATGAACTGTGCATAAATGTGCATGGTGCATTATGGATTGATACTATGAAAGACTCTGATAAGTTATTCATGTTTGTGTAGGCAGACACTCTCCACAGATACCTGAGAAACTGACAGCAGTAGTCAGTGCTAATGGAATAAACTGGGAAACTGTGGGTAGAGATGGGGACTGGCCTGCATTCCACTGTATAATCTTGTTGTTTCTTTTTTTTCCCCTGTCTGTTTTTTTTTTTTTTTTTGTGGAACTGGAGATTAAACTCAGGCCCTTGTGCTTGCCAGGGAAGTACTTATTCCACTGAGCCATCTCCCTGGCCTAATCTTGTTGTTTCATTGGGATATTTTTCCATGTGATGGTGCTGTCTGGATAAAAATAATTAAAATCTAGTAATATAAAAGAAAGATACAAATGTCCACATCCACTCATAGTGCTATGTTTTTGACATGGCTTGAATGTGTTCCCCTCAAAGTTCTGTACAGTGGAAGTGGGGTTCCCCAGGGTAGTGCTGAGGGAGGTGGGCCCACTGGGAGGTGGTCAGGTTGTGGGCTTATCACCCTCATGAGTGGATCAGTGCTGGCCTAACCAAGGGGACCAGTTTGAGAGGTAAATTCTTACAAGTGTTACAAGGCCACTCCATGTACTTGGCTTCTTCTGCATGTGGTTCTTTCCCTTTCAGATTGTCATGCTGTGACCCTGGAAGCAGGCCCTCACCAGGATTCCAGTGATATCACCATCCCCAGAATCATGAGCCACATGAACCTACCTCTCTTCTTCCAGTGTCAGGTATTCTGTTAGGGAGGTACCAAACAGACTAAGAAATAGATACCAATGTCCTGTCTTTATTCTCTTCTTTGGCCCTTCCTTTCTGTCTTTATGTGAATGATAAAGCTGCAAAGTGCTCACCTGAAACCTTGAGCAATAAGGAAAGCTCAGGAAAGGAGGTGGATCTGCCTCAGTGACCACCGATGGTGGTCTGGCCACCTACACCTGAACTTTCCTTCTTTGACCCTGTACGCTACATAGCAGTCAGGGCCACTATACACAGGGATCTGCAATGAGGGAGGATCAAGCCCTTGGAACTGGACTGACAGGGGTATGGTGCAGAGAGGAGTAGAAACAAAAGCTGCTCTTCTCTTTCCTGAAACCTATTATTAGCCTTGGCCATGCATCTATTCTTCCTGGAAGTTCAGGACACAAGCTTGGCATTCTTGGACAATGTCAGTAAAGGCTCTTGACGTGGGATGCTTCATTTTTGCTTCTAGATTACTCTTGGTCAATTTTGTTAAGATTTTCCTGAACTAATGTTATACTGAAAATTAATCTGAGAATAGTATGGACAGTGTTATTAGCTCTGGAAGCTTATCAACTTACAAGCCTGTGCTATCATTTGCCACAATTCAGATATGCAGAATATCTTCTTCTTCTTCTTCTTCTTCTTCTTCTTCTTCTTCTTCTTCTTCTTCTTCTTCTTCTTCTTCTTCTTCTTCTTCTTCTTCTTCTTCTTCTTGTTGTTCTTCTTCTTCTCCTCCTCCTCCTCCTCTTCCTCCTCCTTCTTTTTTTTTTGTAAAATTCTCCTTCTAGGAATGGACCTCCAAGGACAGGCTTAGGTAAAGTAAAGGCTGTGCTGTAGCCTGAGTATTTATGTTTCTCCCAAAACTCATGTTTTGAAACCTAGTCCCTGAGGTGAAAATATCAAGGCCTGAGGATCTAATCATGTGGCAGATAATTATCTCATGAAGGCAAAGTCCTCAAAAGTGGGATTAGTGACCTTAGTGCACTTATTTTTCTCTTTTGCTGCACGAAGATGCCTTGATAAGCTGCTGTGTATGATCTGTTGGAGCCTTGTTCATGAAATTCCTAGCCTCTAATCCTATAAAAGATAAACTACTGTTGTTTATAATTCAGTCTACAGAGTATGAATGAATGAGGACAAGGTCATTCTGGCCTAAATTGAAACATACTAATCAAACAGAAATTAATAAATATCTTCACATTACAAAAATGTTGGTCAAAGTTTCTTCAGTTGTGTCTCTGAGACTTTGAATAAAATCAATAACTGAATTAAAAGACTAGGAATTAAAAGACAACTTCTGTTAATGTGAGTGTGCCTTGTCCAATCAGTTGAAGTTCTAATGGAGCAAAAGTCTGCCTTTCCCTGACATGAAGAGAGGCCTTCTGCTATCTGACCACCACTGAGCTGTGTCAGTGAGTTTTCCCGACCTTCAGTCAACCTGAAGCATCTGCTCTTCCTCAATCTTCAGCTTGCCAGCTGAGTCCTGTGGTCAGTATCAGATAAGGTTAGGATTGATACATCAGCAGCCCAAACCCGAACTCATTGACTGGACTCCTTGGCATTTTCCCATGGGTTTATCACAGTGTACAGTAGATCACCCTGAGGCTGTGGAACTAGCTTTGGGTGACACCTTTTGCTTAACCCCTTCCTAAGGGTGTGACTTGGAGAGAGTTGTACAACCTCCCCTCCTTGCCTTTCTAGGCACCTGCTGCTTCCTAACTACATGAACCTTCTTGCTGCACTTTCCTTTTGATTCTTCCTTAGGTTTTCATATTTTCTCTTCATTCTGCTTGAAGGCTTTCCTTTCTCAAGTTTTCACGCTGACCTTTTATTACTGAGGGTTTCACCCAAATATTGTCTGTCTCTGAGCATCCTAGCTGGATTGCCTGGTGCTATTCTAACAATTCACTCTAACCAATCACACTTCATTTCCTTTAGAGTGCTTATTAGTATTTACTACCATTTATTCATTTATTTTTAACTTTTGCCAACCAGTATGTTGGCTCTTCATAGTGAATGACTATCTGTTTCATATTCAGCATAGTTTCCTTAGCATACAGCGCAGTGGCTAATCCACTGTAGATGCCCACTAAACAAAGATAAGTAGCCTGACTACAGTTGATTTTTATGCATAGCATGGAGATATTACTAAGTTCCAGCAGCATCATTAGCAATTGAAAGGATAAACACATCCAGCACAGAGCTTGATGCTGAGTAATTGGCAGCCAGTTGATGGTCATGGCTGCCTTTGTGTTCTCCAGCCCGCAGATGTTGTGACTAACATGTCCATGTCCCCCCAGGGCCTCAAGCACTCATAAGTGGGAATTTGGGAGCTGGTTAGACCATGGTTGTGATAATGGATCACGGATCTGGGTAGTAGACTGATCGTTTGATTGGGTTAGCATACTTTAGAGAGTAGATGACAGACTAATGGAAAAGGAAAGGCCCATGTTGGGTGTGGGTGGCAACTACCAATGGGCTTGCAGCCTGAATCAAATACAAAGAGGAGGAAGGAGGAAGTCTGGCTACTTACTGCAGCCATAGCGTGAGCAGGCCTCCTTTGCCGTGGTACCTTGACTCGGAGCCAGCTGACTGTGGACTGGAACCTCCCCAAACTGAACTAAAATAAACCTTCCCTCCTTGAACTCATGGTGTTGAGTATGTTGTCTCAGAAATGAGAAAGTACTGCACCTGGAAGCCATGAAACAATGTTGCACCAAATGCAACCTTAACAACAAAGCGGTCCCTGAAGCATTGCCACGCTTGTCCTCAGCCCTGGGGAAAGTGAACTAAATTTTCTATTTAAAGTTAATGAAACATGGGCACAAGATAAACTTCAGAGTTTGAACCCATCTGTCATTTTTCCCTCCACCCCTCCTGCATCTCCCTTCATAGGCAGGTGCCCCCATTTGCCATGGGTGTGATTATCTCCACTGTAGCTGTCTGCCACGATGATTGATTATTGGCCAACAAATCCGATCAGACAGAACACGACTGCTGTCCTATTCTGCCTTTGATGGAAGGTGTGGCAGCTGCGTGACTCAGTAAATCATTGCAGGGAGACGCAGGCTGTGCTGCTTGGACATTGCTTCAGGAGGCTGCTGTTTCTGCAAAGCACTGCTCTGCCACAGAGGCTCCAGTTGTCCCTGTGGCTTTCTGTTTTAAGGGAGGTGGCAGCATTTTCATCTGCCCTAGCCTGAGGATGGGGTAGATTTGTGTTTTAATGCCTGGTTTCCTTGCATCCCTGAACTCTCATAAATCAGAAGCCAGCAGAGAACATGGGTCAGGAAGCCAGGGCTTCATGGGGACTCAACTTGGCCTTACTGTGACTAATTATATTAATAAAAAGCACTGAAAAAAATGGTTTTGAACACAGTTTGTTGGCTAAAACAGCAATGCTTTGTAAGAGACTCCCGCTCCCTCCCCCTTTGTGCCATAATGAGAAATTGGTGGGGTCAGGGTCATTACTATGATCTCCCATAGTGCTGTAGATAGAACCCAGAATCCCCTTATAATAATGATGATGATGGTAAGAGTTAGCAGCAATGAAATCTGACAGGTGCACTGTGCACACGGATCTATTTAATCTTCTGGATTAATGAACTAAGAAAATGGATCAAAGACCTATTTGGTGTGAAAGCATGCAGACTGTAGGCACAGAATCCTGATTTTAAGATTCAGAAATGGCAGAGGAT
This sequence comes from Ctenomys sociabilis, assembly GCA_004027165.1. Lineage (NCBI taxonomy): Eukaryota > Metazoa > Chordata > Mammalia > Rodentia > Ctenomyidae > Ctenomys > Ctenomys sociabilis. The sequence goes on along the minus strand of PVKA01047560.1, from coordinate 8,318 downwards.
AGTACTGGCCCAGTACTGACCCCCAAAAAGCCGATGAGGTTTTTTTTCCTCCTACTGATCTTGCAACATGGGCCATCTCACACCTGAATAGTCACAGGTGTGGAGTGAACTTCAGTCAGAATTAAAAGCATGCCAAGACCACACACCCTGGCTAAGCAGTGGGGGAAGGATGCAAGTCAAGTCTGTCAGACTCCAAACTAGATGTGGAGAGACTACATGAACTAGTTTATAGAAGCAGTCTTTAAAGCCCTCCTTCCAAAAGACTTTCTCCGCTGAGCCTCAGTTTTTCTCTGTTCCTAATAAATAGGCAAACTAATTTCCACATGATCTGGTCTGAAAGTAAAGCAAGGAAACCTTTTTGCAAGTTGCATGCAGCCAAAAAGATGGAATTATTCAGAGCTTTTATTGTATCATTATCTCAGATTCCAAACTTGTCATCTTTATAGTCTGTTAAATTAGTAAAAGAAGCAAATCTTCATTGACACTGACAGAGCGGGACACTGCGTATTATGTAAACTGCTGTGCACAGACTGATTTGAGGGCTTTTGAGACACAGATTTGTACTTTTCACCAGCCTAACCCATAATCGTAACCTACCATCCATTTAAATTGAAGCACTATAGCTTCTTTTAGGAGTAAGAGAAAATAAACCTTGCCACTTTTTACTGGTTGATTTATCATGGTGCGACGATATTGGATATATTAAAGTTTTATATTGGCACTGTCTTTTCACTGCCAGTCTTGTGCTGAGGCGCTCAGGAATCATTTGATTTTAAAAGGGACTTATATTGCGGTGGATAGGCAGGTACATAATCCTACCCTCTCAGAAAATTGAAGATTCTTTTTCAAGGTGTGCAAACTTTTTACATGCATTTATTATGCTATTTGAGCACAAAGGAAAAGCGATTTTCTGTTTCCATTGGCATAAATAATACTCTGTTTATCTCTGTTGCATCATGTTCTAACAGCACTGTTGATAATGCCTTGTGGTTTATAGGCAGAGAATCCAGCTTTTCCCTGCAAATGTCAGGGAGAGAGCATGGAAAGACAGCTTTGAACTTCAGCTGATGATTCAAATAGGTTCCCAGTCATGCTGGCAAGGGATCACCCATGGGGAGTGGGCACTGCTACAGAGAAGGCATCTTGTTCAGTTCATTTTCTGGAACCACAAAACTCTTTGGGGAACATGGAAGCCTTCTGATCCTGGCAGTGAAATGTATATTTTACCAAAGACAAAGCGTCTCTTATGCTGTGGCAACATCACACCCACCTATTCATTCTATTCTTCCCCACTCTGACCTTGTATCATCAATTTAAAAAAATACGTGTCAGTCTATGACAATGTTATGCAAGAATTCTGGTGTAATAAAACTTCCCAGGAGTTCTTTTCTTAAAAAAAATTTTTAAGTTCATTTTCATGAGAAAAAAGAGCAATGAAACAGTTTCAAAAACAGGTTAGTATGACAGTTATAATAATTAATACATTGCATATTGTTGTCTTCATAGTAGTTTTTCAGAAAAATATGGAATGCTTCACAAATCTGCGTGTCATCCTTGTGTACAGTCCATGCTAATCTCTGTATCATTCCAGTTTTAGTGTATGTGTTGCGGAAGCTAGTGCTTCCCAGGAATTCTATAAAGCATATCCAATAGAAACTACTGTGGATCGCAAATCATTTTTTAAATTTTTTTGCCTTAGCTATAAAAGCTGATCATGTCTGGAACAGCAATATGATTATACGAAAGACATATTTTTCAGGATCCATTTTAAAACAGGGCAGTCATGTGTTATGGAGACCCTAATTGATGACAAAGGTGCTGGCCACTTTAAAGCTAACTCCAGTGTCTGGAAACTTCAGTAAGTGTGATGGAAGCCGAAGTCATGAACAGGCCTTGTGCTGATGTGAGCCTTTCCAACTTTACTTTACACTGGGCTACGGACAGGTGGCTGGCTCTCTGGTCACCATGCTAAGCAAGGAGACAACTGTAAGACACTGTAGGAAGGGTGGTAGTGAGTGCGGTAGAAGAACTCTTGGTGCCTGATGGGTTATTGAAGACACTGTAGTACTTTTGTACCATCTGCTTTAGGACTCTTATTAAGCAAGAAGACACATTTCTAATTTATTTACATATGAGTAGTCATCTCTTATTGGTAGAATTTGCAAGGAGCAGTTGCTGTTATGTAAATATGCTTAAGAGGTCTTCTGAAGAGGTCAACCGGTGCCGAGGAACTGAGCTTGTTTGCTGCTGGCTGGCACGGACGGCTTTCTTAGAAGTTGATCCTAGTAGCCTGATCATGTCTACTGATGACTACAGCACATCTGGAAGCTTGTGTTTGTCCTCATGGAAGACCACAAGGAAGTTAAGTACTTTCTGAATTCCGTTAGAGCCTGCCTGAAAGAATAAATGTTTGTAATTACTTTAATTTGCTAAAGCAATATAATATATAAAAATATAGGTGTTAATATTTTACATATTTATTATATGTATTAAACTGATGCATCAAGTGAATAATGGGAAGCTCTGATATGCACAAGCCTGTAAATGAAAATGCGAAGCCCCCTTGGGGAGGCATCGTAGTTAAATATGAGTATGGACTTAATTGGTTTTTTAGTCATTCTTAGGGCTGTAGGAGATAATAATCTTAATAAATTTCATGCTCTACTAATCAGGCATTTTATTATTTACCAAATGGCAAGTTAAAGTTAAACTTAAAAATTCCACATACTCTCCTCCTCTATTACCCTCCCATCTCTGGAAGGCTGGTGGCCCATCGGACATGAGATCATAGGGAACTAGATTCCAAGAGTGCCTCTCTTTCCTGCTTAATGGTACTCAGTATTTCACGGAGAAAACCAGTCTTTGGAAAGGAGCAGGGCTTCCCAATTTCAAGGTCAATTTAATTTGAGGGAAAGAACTGCTTTCTCAATCTAAAGTGAGGTCTGCATGGTTAGCCACCTGAGTCCTGTGACATTCCAAACAGCCATCATTGGTCCAGGTTCCCAAGTATTTTTGCTGTTTTTTGTAAACACTGATTTAAGTCTCCAGGTACCTGAGTTAGCTTTAAAGTGGCCAGCACCTTCCTCATAGACCAGGCTCTCACTTTCAGCCCATTGGCTTTTGAGGCTTCTATAATCACCTATCTATCTATCTATCTATCTATCTATCTATCTATCTATCTATCTATCTATCTATCTATCTGTCTGTCTGTCTGTCTGTCTGTCTGTCTGTCTGTCTGTCTGTCTGTCTGTCTGTCTGTCTGTCTGTCTGTCTGTCTGTCTGTCTATCTATCTATCTATCTATCTATCTATCTATCTATCTATCTATCTATCTATCTATCTATCTATCTATCTATCTATTCTTTCCTTGAGCTATAGCACCTTTTAGGTTGGAAGTTTCAGGACCTGAGAATTACTGGTCATTTGATTCTGATTAAGTATTTACTGTTTATTCCATCTGCATCCTGTCAAGTGTGAAGCCACAGAAGAGGAACTATACAGACTCCACTAAAGCAGTAAAACTATGCTAAACTCAGTGGAAGGGCACTGCAGAGCCTTTCTGGAACAGCCCCAGAGCATCGGGGTCAAGACCCATATCCACCGGAGAGTCTATCATCATTCAGTTCTGACCTGGTTACACCCCAAGAATCCAGTTATGACAACAGTGGTTGGTAAATATTAGAGCTTGCAGTAAAGTAGTGGCAAATGGTCCAATTGGATTTACTCAGATTCCCTGGTTAAACCAATGGCTAATAAAGCTATTATTATCTCTTCTGTAGTGAATGTTAATGTGTGTTTCACCTCCCATTTCTATCCCCTTTCTGGGTACATGCTCACAGGCTAGAAGTTGAGCTTCCTGATCTAATTCCTCTTCAGTTCAATTTGCCTTTCTTTCTTCCCTTCTTCCCTCCATTCCTGGCTACTTTCCTTCCTTTTCTCTTCTCTTCTCCCTCTTCCCACCTCTACTTCTTCCTGTTGCTGTCCCTCTATCTCTCCCTCTCTATCTTCGTCTCTCTGTCACTGTCTCTGTCTGTCTGTCTCCTGCCTGCTTGTCTCTGTGTGTGTGTGTGTGCGCGTGCGCACACACGTGTGTGTGTGTGTGTGTGTCTGTCTCTCTTTCTCATGTTCCCCTTCTTCCTCTCTCTACTGTATTGGGTGATAAGTAAACTTCCAAAGACAGACAATGTGTCACCGCTAGTTCAACTCTGTGCCCGTCAGAAATGTTCCGAGGCTGTACAGACATCTCTGTTCTTCCCATTTCGAAGTTCCTTCGCGATGAACACAAATAAGGACACTGAATAGCAGTGCCAGTGAGCTGAACACAGGTGTGTGATAACACAGGTGCATGATAACACAGGTGCATGATAATGTGAAAGTTGAGGTTGGCAGGCACCAGTGCTACCTGATGGAGAGTGAGAACAGCACACAGACTCCTGGTTGTCTTTGAATACTACCTTCAAGTTAGGTCACCTCTGAATGGAAAGATTTTTTTCTGTGGTTGAGGTGGCATGTGTGCAGGATCTAGGAAAGCCTCATTAAGTGCTGGCCTGCTTTCCTAGTCAAACAAGCTAAAAGGAGTTATGTATGAGATACTCTGCTTGTTGCCCTTAAAGGGCAACTGCTTATTTTGTTCCTTTTGCAAACAGAAAGCTTATTTCCTATTCTCGTACTATGCCCAAGGTAGCAATCTCAAAGCAGCATGAAGCAAATGGGAGTGAGCAATTCAGATGCAATTTACTCCCAAACTGAGTTAATGGATCTGCAGCAGCTTCACTGAAGTCACTATCAAATGAATATATGAACACATGTAGGCACACACACACACACACACACACACACACACACACGTACATATATGTGGTCTCATTCCTCTAGCTTGTTTTACTTGCCCTTCCAATCATTGTCAGAGAAAAGGGGGCCTCAGCACACTTATGTTTTGACTGAGATGAAGGTATTTGGTCTGGCATGTTTGTTGCAAACCAGATCAGCCTGGTACATTCAGTCAACCGTGTTGGTTTGGGATCCATCTGATTGCCTCCATGGGAGCCATAACAACAAAAGCAGTCTCTTAATAAGTGATGGTGCACCATGCTCAGGTAAAGGTGGTTTCCCTCACAGGCTCCGTCTCTTCTAATCAACACAGCGGGGTGGGGGGGTTGTCAGAGAAGAGCCCAGCATCAATCCATGAGAGAGAATGAGGCAGCCAGCTGCACCTGCTTTTGCTAAAAAGTCCTAAGAATCGAGAGCATCCACCCCTTTGTTCCTTTTCTTCTCAAGACAAGTCTCAGTTTCTTCCCATGTGTCCTTCTGGCTGTCATTTTTGTTTGTTTGTTTTTACTTTGACAAACTGTTTATTAAATCTTGAATCATTATAGGGTGTTGGTATCTCCTAATGCAGCCTAGAATCTCAGGTATCTGGTCTCCCCAAAGTACCTGCCGTTCAACCCCTGATTCTTCAGTGGCTACTGGGTGGATCACCCATCCACTGGAGCCATCCTGCTCCATGCCAAAGTAAGAGCACAATCAGAGCACTGTAGACTCTCCTCCTTGGTCATGCCTTTCCGATAGGTAGCATTGATGTAACCATAGATATACGAGCTCCAGGAACACCTGATGACAAAGCACTGCCTTGCCATCACACCTCCCTTGGGAACTGAGTAGATCTACCCTCCTTCTCGAGGGTCCTAGCCTGCGATGATGATTCCTGCCATCAGCTCTTCCCAGTATCGGTAACACATCTCCTTCAACAGGCTGGCTGCTGTGTGTACCAGTGGAGGCTCATTCAACTCAATGCTGTGGAAACCAAGCTGGTAAGTGACAGCATCTGCTACTGCCTGGGTATCAGCAGCTGAACCTGAGTGGCAGCAGAAAATTTGGTCATGAATAGAAGTCAGCTTGTCAGTCACTCGATTGGCGATGTAGGACCCAGTGGTTGTTCTGGAGTCTGCCCCCAGAACCACATCCTCCTTCCCCCGTCAAACTGCACAGCCATGATTGTGGTCCATGTGGAGACTCCCTGGTTTTCCCAGTCTGGGGTGATGGCCTCTGGCCCCCAGGTGGGTGCAGGCCCCATTCCTTCAGCTCTTAGCATGGTAGCCACCACATTTCTCTCCTTTGGCTGTCACTTTGGACATCTGGATTTGAAGGAATTTGCCAAGCCCTTTGGGATGCAATTGCTGAACTTGGGGGAAGAGTTGTATATTGTGTCTTTGTTAGCAATCTGGAGCGTTTTCTGCATAACTCTAAAAGTTGGCACTGTGGATGCTGCCTAACCTCACTGTTAAAAAAATAATGGAACTAATCCCCTAAGAGTTTTTTTCTGTTTGTTCATTTGCTTGTTTTGGGGTCACATGGGGTATGCTGGGTTATCCATATTCTCCTCTGCTCCTTGAGAAGCGAGATCAGGGTTAAGCACACAGGTAACACTGGCCTATGACGTTCAGTTAGAATATCAGTCAGTTATATCCAAATCCCAATTATTTCTACTAGTTGTATGATGTTGGTCAAACTTCCTTGTCCTTTGAAGCTTCAGTGTCTGTGTTTAGAAAAGTCAAGTTAGAGTCTGTTTTATCCCATGGGATGGCTTATGTCTGGAAGCCTCCTCCAAGCCTCTGTGCTCATAGGTGGGGCTCTGGGGAGGTGATTGAATTTTGGGGTGTGGACTCATTCATGGATTGGTCGACTTGTGAGTCTATAGCTAAACGTAATGTTAGGAAGTGAAGCCTGATTGGAGGAGTGGATCACTTGGGATGTGGCCTCAGAGGGTCTGTCTCTCTCCACCTTCCTCCATCTCTTTCTCCATGCCATGAGCTGCCCTGCCTTGGAACCAGCTGACTACGGATGGAAACCTGTACAAATTGTGAGCCAATATACAATTTTTTCCTCAGACTTTTGAGTGTTGGGTATTGTGTCTCAGTAATGAAAAATAATTAAGACATCCTATCATTTTGTTAAAGGTTCAAATGAAATTATTTGTCAATTAAACAAAAAAATCATCTGGTCTTTTCTGGGGTATTAGACATGGAGAGGTTAATAAACAGTCAGATTTAACCTACAGTTATGGAGGTTACTGTCTACAGTTAGAAGTAGATCATGTATAAAGGAAGGAATAAATAAGGAAATTATAGAGTCTAAGAAGTACAGAGAGGAGATAATACTCACAAATTTATGGAGAGTAATAGGGAGGAGATTACTTGATTCTAAGCTTCTCCAAAGAGGTGATATTTGAACAAAATGAATATAAATTCTGTATCTCAGTGCCTGGCAACTATAAGAACCTGTAAGTGTTTGTTGGTACTTACAAGAGTCACACAGAAACTGCAGTTTCAACCTGAAAACAGTTCTCATCACTTCCTTTAGACTACTTTCTGCAGCCTCCAAGCAGTGGCACATGTCTTTCAAAAATGTGAATAAATGTATTACCAAAAACGTTATGATATATATGTCCATATCCATAGGTGAAGCAGTATGTCACAGTTATTAATGGAGCAAACTAGAAAGTGAAATGTGGGAGACAACAGCTTTGTCACTTCTCACCTGAAAGCAAGATACTGGCCCTGCTATGAGAGAAAACAGAACAATTACTGGTTTTAATGTGGACACTAAAGTTACCTTGGTGGGAGGCTGAGTTGAAAATGTTTTTTCCCAATATTCTATAAGATGCTATAAAAGGTAAAGCCATATTAACATGCTGAGCTGTAAAAAGGCTCAAGTCAACAACTTCTGACATTACCAGTCCTATGGATAACCCATTACTATTATGGACTACTGTACTATATTGAATATTTTGCTGAATTCAAACACCTACAGTATTTAAATGGCAATGTAATACCCATCTCTGACAAAACTAAAAAAAGGGGATACAAATGAAGGACCATTTTGTATCTGTATATACAAAATAATTAGGATAGCTATATAGCTACTTTCTCTTAATTCAACGAGAAGAAAGACCTGTAATAATAGTGTTTGAACAGGATATCATATCTGCATCTTGTACTATGAATAACCACTACGAAAACAACCATATGCAATGTATTAATTATTGAAATTGTCCTACTAATCGGTTTTGAAACTGTCTCATTGTTATTTGTTTCTCAATAAGGTTAATAAAAAGAGATGTTTAAGAACACAATCTTAACAGGAGATCTTAACACACCCTTATCTCAAAAAGATAGGTCAACCAGACAAAAAATTAGCAAAGAAGTAGCAGAACTGAACAAGAGCTTGGAACAAATGGACCTGGTGGACATATACAGAGTGTTCCACCCAACCACAGCTGAATACACATTTTTTTCAGCTGCACATGGGTCATTTTCCAAA